>JABFPT010001483.1:11764-22411 GCA_022817245.1 Nixonia krombeini | reverse complement strand
GGAAGAAACTAACATTGCCGTTATTTCATCCTGTAATGATTATGCAATTGCTCATACATAATTGATTTATTCATTTTTTTGTCATTTCGATCAATAACGAATATCATACATCACAGAGTGTTTGGCAAAGCATTTCGTATATTACACGATATTAATGACAGAACGCTTTTATTCCCTTCTTTGAAATTCGGTTGGTCGTCAATTTAACGCAATAGTGGTCGTAATTGGCTGTCATTCTTCACCGGTCTTTTTTTCGTCCAGAGCAGCATTGCCTGGCGAAAATTTGTACAAAATAAATCGTCATTCGTAAGTGTAACTTTATTGAACGCGTCTAACAACGTTGTGACGTTCCAGTACAGCCATCGAGTGTGTTCGACAATGCGATTGCAGCGTGAAACGAAAACCGAAAAAAGCAGCGTCACTGCGTTTCGGCTACGCGTCTGTTACATGTGCGGGGCCACCGTTTCGCGAGCGGTCGTAACGAGGCAGCTGCACGGTAAGCGCCGTTGCATTTATTATTCACTCTAATGACCATTACTTCCGAACATTCAACTCCCTTGATTTTTGTAATGAATTCAGTACGAATAATTCATTCATTCGAACAATCGTGTACTATGACGGAATAATTGAAAATATGGATCAACTCAGTGGGAACTATTTTCGAGAACTATTGCATTTAACAATTTCACTATTAGAAGATTATTTTGATTGTACGTCAATTTTACATTAAAAAATTTTATTTAAATATTAAAATGCGCATTTTTAGAAAATAGAATTACTTACTTACTTATGGTCTGATACTGTTAAATTCTCAATCAGACTTTCATAATCGCCGTGTCCTTAATCTACTGTACAACGCAAGTGAATTACGTGCCAGAATAATTGTATTTTTCAGGGTTTAACTTGAAATTATTTGAGCAAAGATAAAACACAGAACTGTATATACGTGTAATAAATTCAATTCATATTTTCATATTCCGTTGCAACTTTTCAGCTCAATGTTGAAACGAAATCACGTTCACTACGAATTAATATATTATGTATAATTCTTCTTCAAATTAATACTTTATAACTTGCGTCAGAAAAACATACCCCTACACTTTGAGGTTATGAAGCACTTTAAGACTCGTGGAACATTTATTACATTTCAAACGATTTGCGCATGGTAAGGTTTTGAGCTTTTTCAAGAATTTTTTTACATTTAGTGTGGAAAAACAGCAGCTGGATTCTTCAAATTTCCATATTGTAACGTGCCTTAAAAAAGAAACATGTTTGCACACAAGTTTTCATTATTGCAGATTAGTTCTGAAAAAACTTAAAAGCCTTCATGCAATGTACAAACACAAAATATTAAAAAATATGTTTCTGAAATTTACTTCAAAAACTTTTACGATAAGAATGTTTAATGCGACCAAACAGAAAGCGCATCGACATTGACGCCTGATAAATTTTGAAAAATAAAAGTAACGGTATTATTTGGATGAATTCATCCATTATTCGATCTCCCTTGACATCAACTCACGTAGGACATATCCTATTTTGACACTCTTTGGAACGCTTGTAGCCGAGTCGAATTCTCGACGAGTCGTGTAACGTGATTTCCAAGCTTTGTGATGGGGAGGGTAATCGGGTCAAAAGGAGTTTGCAAAAACTGTTATCAATTTCGTGTAACCGAGGAACCTAATTTTTTCTGTTCTCCTTTGTCGAGCATTGCAAAGGGCGTTATAAAATTAATTACGATCCTTGCAAAGACTGCAACGGAACGGTTTCGTTATTAGACGACTGCAAAGGCGAAATCAGCCAACGAAATGTCGGTTCTTTCATTGGAAACATCGCGGCTGTATATTTCATCCGGCATGCCCACTGCTATAAAGCGACAATGCTATGAACTTCTCGAATTAAGCACCTACTTAAGGATGTTCATTACTGACGCAAACTACAATTGATTATAAACCTAGAAAGTAGAAACTTACAACGAATCGGGCAGTAAAAAAGTAACTGGATTTGTTGCTCACTGCGAATTATTTAACGGTTACATTCCAATATTGTATAGGATATACTGCGTTTGAAATTTTCCTATGAATATTTATTAACCTCTCGAAATTCAAACTAAATAGTAATTGGATTTATTGCGACAAAAATAAAAAAACTTATTCCTGTAAATTGATAATTGCTTGAGAGCAATGCGATTTTTGTAAAGAAATATTATACGAGGTGATCTAATTACAAGCATTTAATTGAAAATAATATTTTCTAACGACAAGGTGTAAAAGTAGAACAATGTTTGATCAACTAACATGTCAATTTGTTAAGCAACAGAAGATTTTTCAAACGTGTGTAACATAAAACTCATCGTTTTTGGAGTGTCGAGGATGTTAACACAGGCAACTACTAACAGGATGAAATATGTCCTTTGAGAAAATGATGTACATTTACCGGCTGCATACATGGAAAACATCACTTTTAGTCGTTTAATATAACTTCATTACGACGAAATGAAATTTCACTTTGCATATTAAACTTTGACGCACGAAAGTAATATAATGAAGTTGTAGATTCTGCACTATCAAAGTCGCAGCGAATAATTTCAGACCTAACAAAATGTAAATGTAGAATGCAGAAAGGCGAAGACGTTCAAAGCTCGGGTGAGATAGAACTTAATAACTACTCAAGGAACGAGAAGCATTTCCGGAAAACAAGCCTGGAAGGTAAAGTACGGTAGCCGCTTCGCGGAGGTGTATGTTGCGGTCGTTGACGTACATAACATGGCAAGAGATACAAAGAGGAACCAAATCTTATAGCTGCGACGTCGGAACATTAGATATCCCTACGCCTGGACGAATATTCGCCATGATAAACAAGTACCGTTTTTACAACCATTTCACTGGAACTACGGAAATTCATCTCTTCCAGTTTTCCAGTTTTAGGATATTAAATTCGAGGAGATACTACTCACGAAATTCAATAGTCTAGAAGCCACTCGACTTGATAGTTTCATTTTCTTGTATCATTCACGTCGTTCATGACTCAATCGAGCAAACCACTTTGTCATGGGACAGGATTTATTTCTTGACAATGTGAAAAGGCACTTTACTTCAGTTTGTTAATTGTTTGGAAATAGACGCATTAAAAATTTAATTTATCTAAAAATTGAATTTGATACATTCTTTTCTCTTAACGAATTGCATAGAAATGTGTATCAACTAATTTCAATTAAGATACATCTGTCATTTGTTACGAGATTGTTATTAATAGATAAATATGCTTAACTGATTAATTTAACAGGTATACAGTTTTTACACTTTCTATATAGATACTATATATTGATAAATATTGTAACTTCCACTGCATTCCACCATTTATCACCATGAAATGTACCGGCAACACATACAATTATTTAACATGTTAAACCAACTTAATTCACATGGAGGGACGCTAATTTGCGCTAGTACAAAAACTTGTAGACCAGACCAACAGGAAAAATGCCTACCGTTAATTATCTCGAAACGTAAGATTTAAAAACCCAGAGTTTCTTTCTCAAGAACTATTATTCTTCGCGTTTCAGTATTGACACATTTAAATTAATTGTAAGTATCCTGTTTTCACTTAACACTTATTGGTTTTGTAAATTTTCTGTTTTCCTGAAAAAATATTAAACCATATTGTATTAAATTTATATAACTAACACAAATTTTTACACAAATTCTGTTGAAAAATTATTTTTAGATTATTAGAACCCTAATTTAAAATACGCAATAATCAAGTACAGACTCTAGTTCCATAAAACTCTTGACTCAACAATAGTATTATAATACGCTCAGTGAGAAGAATACAATTTTCGATGCAACCGTGCAGTTTGCATTCGTCACGTGGAACTTATCACACAAAAAATGTCTGTCACGAACAGAGCTGAAGGTCGTCGCAATGTCTTGCACGTGCGAATTATCAGTTCCTGATGTTTCATCGTTCTTTTCTTTTATTTGCGAGTGCAGCCGAATATTTCCTCTTTGTCACTTTTCATATCATTTTTTTGTTCTGTTATACGATCGCCACCTTGTAACGATTTGTTCTACTTCTTTGTTATAATGCGAGACACCAAGAAACTTTAAATAATAATTTTGATAAATTTATAACAACATTATTTGTTGCACAAAATCTTCTACAAAATACATAAAATGTCTACCATTAAAATTAAGATTATATCGAGCTCCTTATAAACACTTGGCGATAATGCGCAAAAATTACAAGTATGAAACACATACATTCGTATCTGCTACAAACAATATACAAATACAATATAAATATCCTGGTGTCATAAAATTAGAATAATCTTATTACTTATTTACTGTAGACATTGGCTGTGCTTGTGCTTATGTTTTCCCCTGTCCTTTTTACTAGAGGGTGATTCCGCCACTGAATTTCAGTCGATTCATCGTTACAACTTTGTCAGAAAACATATATTGTGTCGACTATGGTGATATTCTGTCTTTTATTGATATCAGTTTTATGCAAGAGGTTTCTCTCTAACGTTACTCTGTAGTTCTCCTATACTTTGCATAAACCATTGACACGTCCTCTTCGTTCGAGCATTAAACGCAAACTGTTCATATCTCCCATTGATACGGAACTCCCCTCTCTGCCATACATGCCTCAGTATTTATTGTGTACGTATATGAGGGATATTGAAAACTGCAATTATTGCATACATATACAGAAATTATGCAACTAAAATTTTCTTTTTTTTGTTATAATATCTCTTCCTTTAACTTATACACTCGAATTGGTTGTTGAAGTGGTGTAATAAAAGTCAGAATAGAAGCGACCGCATTCCATTCAGTAATAACAGAAAGTACAAAAGCGCGTTTGCATACGCGTGTCAAATGCTCACGTAATTTGGCGACCTACGCGATTTTCCTTTAAGCAAAAATGAATTATTTCTTTTACTCATTACGCCTTATCTGTATTTACCACTATATGAACACTGTCAATGACTACAATTTTTTTACAATAACAGCTATCTTTACATTAGATACTCACGCGCGTATTAACTTGTAGTCCCACAACCTAACAAACGCTGACTATGGTTAAGGAAACGTCATTTTCATATTTTCCTTGTTTTTCATCCTTTCACGACAATCCATAAACGCAGCACAACAAATCAGTTTTTGTTGCATCGAACAGCGCATCGCGAACCTGCATTAAAAACAAAAACTCAGGATTGTCTTTCCAGTCCGCCCGACGACTTTAACGCTCTTGTTCACGCAACGCTAGTCAAGAGCCGTGGCACCGCGAATGATAAGTTCTTTCAGCGTTATACAACGAGCAAGATGAGAACACGGTGATGCTCGCACACAGGCACGAGGCATATAGTCGACGTTGCACAGGCGAATGGAAAGAAAGGAGAAGACTGCAGAATTCTTCTGAAAGATGGAAGTAAACTTTTTCTTTTGGCTCCATTCGTCGTCTTTGCTCCTGTTCCATTCGATTCTCCCTTCCCGACGCTCCGCACACAGTTGCCATTTCTACTCCTCAATATATTTACTTTTCTTTCAATATATTACATCCGTATTGCGATACACAATTGTCGGGACGAGCGTGTATTTTGGGTGCTTGGGGACGTTTGCATCCATCACCTGCGTGTGAAAGTGCATTGCCTCTTTCCAGAATGGAACGTAACAATGTTCGCAATGTCCACTGAAACACTTTTACAGAACTATATTTTCTCACGCTATTGACACTATTAACACGGTTAATCGGCGATGGTGTTTTAAGATTTATTCGGACGGTGTTGAACGAAATTGGTTACAAAACGTTGTTGCAAACCTTAGAAATGTGTTCGAACGAACGACGAAATTAATTCCAATTATTAGTGAGCGCACGGTTACATTGAAAAAGTTAAATTAATCGTTCGTCAAATTGGGTAATAAAGCACGCGAACATGGCAACCAAAAACGTGCGCAATTTTCCTTCATTCGTTAATTACAGAAATACGTCAATCAGGGCTCAGCTTCAATAAGCTTCCACAAATACTTTCGCTACGTCTTTGAAGTTCCTCCTTTTGAAAACCTTCCCCCTCCTTGACAACATTTCTTTTCATCCTCTTCAGCTTTTAAGTCGCCTACGCTCGTCGAGAAATTAATCAAGCGGATGTTTGGAAAAGGGCGGGCAAGAGGTTTCAGTCGCGTAAGAATATTAGGTAGTGCGGCGCGATGTGCCGAAACTACGAGGCTTGTTGAAATTGTATAACAAGCGCGTGGATCGTCGGAGTGACGCTGGCGCATAAATAACGGTGGAATAGCGTGTCCAGTGTCCGACCAATAAATCTGGATGCAATCCAGAAGGATAAAATAAAGTTATACGATCGTTTCATGCGGACTGATGCGAACTGATAGTTTACCTAGAGCCGTTTTGGTTGCTTCGAGTGGACTATTCTCGATTCTCACGAAAATGTATTATTATGTTGACATGTAAGCAAACTCAATTCCAGGGAATCCTAGAGACACGTAACGCCGTGATACATGGCCAGTGTCACGCACACGATGGCCGCCGTTCATGTAAGCGTGGCACCAGTCTGTGTAACTACGAATGACACATATACGGCCATATTACATACGTACATAGAGAACAGGATCACAGGAATACGCGCGACATAACTAGATAAAGCAAGATACTATGTACGCGGCACGAAGGAAAAGTCTACATAGCACCCTGTAACGTACTTACGTACGTGTCGTTCTCTAATTGAAGAACGTGCGATGGAACACGAGCACGGTTAACGCGACGTGATCAACGATGCTCTTCTGAATTACACAGGAACAACTTAAGAATCCTAGTCAGTATTAGGCTCATCAAGCCAGACCTACTTGAGTCACATTTATTGATTATGACGCGATGTATGGTAATGTTACCGCTACAGAGATACATCATTTACCCATATATTATGTTGGGGAAAAAGAAATCCATTATTTTTTCGGTAGATGGCTGTGGTGATTGATATCTCGAACGTGCGTCTTTAAATGATAATCGACCTTAAGTTTTAGAAAAAGAAGACGGTTTCTTAATCGCAAAACGCATACACTGATGATTTCAAATTGATTTAAAACAGCATGTATAATTCTATCTGATAAAACATTTATGAAAAATTCGTACACAAATGAGCGCTGATAAGTTTCGAAATATAAATATACCACTAAGACTTCTAGATCTGACCAAGAAAGAAGAAAAAGTGAAAAGCCAGATTAAAAATTACTTTGCGTATGAAGATCTGATTCAAAACTCCAGTCTGAATTAAAATGGTTCCAACGACGTTACAATAATTCACGTGATGCAACTGCTTTTGCAATTTTAAAACGTACAGCTGGTATGCTCGTGAATATAAAAATTAAATGTAAAATTTCGTTTAAATATGGAATGTTGTACCGTAGAAAAATAACCGAAGCATATGAAACAAAACATCCCTGCTCGTTTGAAACGGTGAGATGAAAGTAATGTCGGAAAAGTCGCCGGAAAATTGGGTTAGTATAATTGTAACAATGTAATAAATGCCTTGTAAAGTTGTAATATACTTCTTCGGCAAACAGCGACTAAAAACCTTAAGCATCTATTCTTTTCGTAGACGAAGTTCGTCGTAAAACGTCAAATTATCGAACTGACAAGTTGCAGTTAATCTTAGAACGCGACAAGTTTCCAAGTACTTCTCAAGAGATCGTTACCTCGTATCCCCGGAGAATTTCAAGTAATGTGGAGAACAAGTAGGGAGTTGTCGAAGCCATGAAATTAAAACCATGATTATAACAAAAAGGAATTCTAAGCAGAGGACAAATCCCACAAATGCGCCAGTGAAGAAGTACAAATGTTAGTACGATTAAGTAATTGAAAAGTACCTTTTCCCTCCAGTTAACAAGATAGACAGTAAAAAAAATATTTTAGCTCGCTGAAAAAAATATTTTGAAGACAATGACGTTTTCGCAAAAGTGAAAACGTGGATTTTATTTTATCGATAATGCATTACATGTGCAATGTGCACATTTTCACGCACGCGTGTTTTCTATAAAATATAAATCATTTAAAATGTTTATATGGCACACGTACAGAGCACTTATATTTTATAAATGTTTTGTGAATGTGCCATGTAGAAAACAAACATGAGTATAGGATGGAATAATTGGAGGATGTTGTCAGTTGAATATGAAGTTCATGTCACGTAGTTGCAGAAACGAAATGTTTCGTTTTTTCTCCGGCGTTGCTCCAATGAAACGTAATTAAAGCTTATAAAAACTTACTGCTAAATTTCACATAAAATAAAAGACACTGTTAAGCTCCGCTGTGACGACATGAATGCTGCAAGAAAATATATTTTTGTAAATTCATTAGCGACTTTCGACGTGTAATTAAACGCGAGGCGAGAACAAATTGTGAAGTAAATACTCACGTAGCAATTTTGTTAACAAGTTAATCAACGTTAATTCAAAAGTATTATTTCGCACAAAAATATTTTCAATATTGGAATAGTTTTCATACGGCATTATTTGAAAATTATTTCTCTTAATTAGATTTTATCTAGGAAACAAATAGTTTGGTAATTGAACTGTTTTAAGTTGAACCGTATCTTTCTTCTTAAAATCTACATTCCCGTTTATCTCACAGTTCTGCTTAACGCTATTGTACGACCTTAGTTATCCTTTAAGTACATGGCTTAACATTTCATTAAGTTGCATTATTAAATTATCTACATTTGCGCGTAACGTAATCCCTCATTGTTGTTTATTTTATTCAATCAACAATAAAAACAAAATAAATAGTAGCCATACCTGGTGTAATTACATTTTGAAGGTAATTTATTATTGTCCCATTCTAAATGAAAACGAATAAAGATATATTATCGAGGACGTTTTTATGTGGCAGATAAAAACAGCTTTAGCGAGACAGGGGTAATTTCAATACAGCGTGACTGTTTAGGATTATGCAGTCAGCGACTAAATTAGTACAAAAAGTACAGAATTAGATCGATTTAATTGGATTAACGTTGGTCGACAATGAACTAAATAATGTAACTCAAGTGCAAGTGTAGACCGTTGATAAAAGTCGTTATTAGTCAGTTATTGCTAAAAGTTTTATTTGATTAATACGGGTTTTATGAATAAATCAATGTATGTATTGAAATAAGCATGTTGTCATGCAAAATTAATAGGAAAACACAGTCAAATGCAACGGCACAAAAAATAACAATACATTCATTTATTATTTACTGTATAACAGTTATTGACAAATGAATGTTTAAAACATTTTATCTGGTACTATCGTAATGAAAAGGTAAAACAATAAAAGGGAATGAATGAATAAAACAGATCATTTGTATATTAAAGAATTATTATTTGCAATTTAATCTCCATTGTTATTGAAATATGGTAATGAATGTATTGAAAAAATCATTTGTTTAATTACTTTGCAATGGCCGATTTTACCGAGCATGTACAGAATATTCAGGGAAGGTACTCTCGAATAATTCGAACTAAGTCCAAGCGTTTGAATTTAATCAGATTTGCCCGAGGAAATCTCCCTCCAGTTTGCCCAATTACTGAAACACATCCTTTTAAATAAGAAATGTCAATTAATACGATTTTCCACTTGCTTCAACTGCTGTCGCCACAAAACCTTTTCAAAATATTATATGAAATGAAAAGGTCGGTCTACAGTTGCACCTAATTACCAGACGGTATTCATCAGTGAGGGAGGTTTTGGAATGTAGTCAATAATAAAGTCTCTGGCACGACTCCAGCTAGTCGTCATTGATACAGGGCATGCACGCACCTTGTAACAAACGCAACCTCCCATCAAAGCTGTGCTTTCGCGGTACTATGAAAACATGACTCCGGTACATGAATAAAGCAGAAACATATAGTTTCGCGTCTCGGACATATGCTTGCAAAAATGGCTACGTTTTGGAAGGTTAATGCACGCGTGAGTCTGGAAGCCATTCAAACGTATACCTGACACTCTTTGTCAAATAAACCTAACATAACTCCCCGGAATTCAAAAGGCGTGATTCAATTAATTATCCGAAGAATATGTTTTTATCCAGCAAAATTTTAATTAGTCATGATTCAAATTAGAGTGGTGACGCACTGCTACTAACGAGGAGCGGATCTCATGCGCCTTATTATCCCGACCCTTATGAAAGGGAGAAAAGAAAAAGAGAAGTATTAAGTAATTCAAAACCATAGCCGAACTATTGATTAACTATTAACTGTTGAAGACTGTTATAAATGAATGTTTGTCCTTTAATCACTTGACAATAAGTTTTAATAAATCTGTTTTATTTAAAATTAAATAATTCTATTTGAAGCCAATAGATTTCAATAGTATTTACATAAGACGTATTTAACAGAAAATAATTATTGCAAAAGCAAAAATATTAGTTCCTGCTATGTCAAAAAGAAATTGGCGAATTTAACAAAGGTTATTTGTAGAAGTTGAAGAAGAGCGGTTCTTATAAATGCAGCATATACATGTTTTTATATTGGCCAAAAGAGGGTGGTAAGAGTAATGATTAAAGGAAAGAGTGCACCGAAATTTGTACCATGGAGGAAATGCAAGTGAGGCGGAGTAAGAAGTGGAAAAGAAATGTAAGCAGAAAGTCCGGAGATA
>JABFPT010001482.1:0-25113 GCA_022817245.1 Nixonia krombeini | reverse complement strand
ACGTAAACGAAATTTAACTACATCAAGACAAATTGCTCCTTAACTTAATGAAAGCACATTACTTGATATTACTTTACAATGTAAGTTATGATGGCACGTAAATCTCTTCTTGACCTCGAGTCGCACTATCGTAAAGACCTTTTGGACATGACTTCCGTTGAATCGCAACGATCTCGGTCTACTGTGTAAGTCATTAACTCTGAACAAAAGGCTATACGACTGAGACTGCATCGATATAAACGATCATTTCGTTTCTTTACACTACTCCAATATTTGTAAGTTCTTAGGCGTGATCTCCTTCTAGAGAAATGACATAGTAGCAGCTTTACCCCGTACAGTAATTTCCCTCTCACATACTATTAGGCTTTTATTTTACTTTACTTCTAATTGACGATTCTCTTCGGAACATCTGTTTAAAATCTGTACAAATATAATTAAGCACAACTGTTTAAAAAAATCAGGTTTGTCACCATGAAGCTCAAATGAAATTTAAAGAATAGTTTTAAAAACTAGATCAAAACCGTATTCTTTTTTGCCCACTGGAAAAATAGTAACAATACTGGTATAACGGAGTGTTACTGCGTGATATAATCATTGAGAACGAGACTGAATTATAACGAACATCCATCACTTACAATGCAATTAAGTCTGCAACGAAATATGAGCGTAATGAAGAAGCAAAGGCTTTTCATTTACAGAATTAATAATAAACGAAAGACTAATGAACGTGTGCTCATTTACGAAATTACTTAATTAAATTATTAATATACTACTTTATAACCAAGTAAAGTCGATGTAAATAAAAAAGAGTATTGAATGTGCACATAACCGTGTATTGGACATGGTTTATTTAATAATACTCTTGGTCGTATCAATGAAGAGAACCTCGTTTTCTTTTAAAAATTGTACCTCGCGTAAACATAACGAAGTTTTCTTTACAAAGCAATTTAAGTAAAGTAATTTTGAAAGTCAACGTTCGTTTTTAAGACAAAGACGCACGTTGCCTTTGTTGCAATCCGTGCTTGAAATAATTTCACAATGGAACGAGATGAAACACTTTATTATTGTGTGAAACATGCGCGAGAAGTGTGTAGACGTTGTGCATAAAAAGCGTAAGCGCCACTTCTGGCGCTCGCGGTCTAAATGAACTAGTAGTAAAAGCCATGTATGGTCAGACACTTATTCACTGTTCGCGGCACTTGTCGTTCCTCCAGTTGTTTCAAATCTTAGCCAGTTATTATTTACCAAAATAACCTTTTTCATAATTGAAAACTCGTAAAGAAATTAATTAAATCAAAATAAGTAATACAGGATGTTTACTCAATGACAAACAAACGAAATAACAAAGATAAACATCTTCACGGATTTTTAAAAACAATATTGAAATTTGCCATGCAAATTGCAGTCTACCAACAATTTTCAGGAACGGTACATACAATTACATCGCGCGTCACACTGGGCTTTGCCTTGCCGTGCTGTTAATGTAAAGAAAACAACAGTGCAGGATGTCGGAAACGGTCACCAAGATTGACAATGGTTATTACGCGCTTGGCCACCGCCCATCGTTAATCGTTATACAAGTGACTAATTTCGTAACACACGATACGTTTGTACATTAACCCGCTCACGTACCAGTCACGGGCACACGTACGCGCAACGATGAGGTTACCTGCATAAATACGGGACGCAGTACCTAGGTTAATCAATCGCGCGCCGAATCACAGAGAATTTTCAATGCTTTCCTTCATTGGTGTCCGAATTGTCAGGCAAATCGGTAAAAGAGGATTGATTGGCTGCCGGATAATCACAGTTTAACCATACCACCGACTGCTTCGGCGCAAATCAACGCGGTTAAATAACGTCACCTGAGAAGAATGCCGTTAACTTCATTACTGTCCATTTTGCGATTTTTGTAAGATTGTAAAAAGAAAATGCCAAATATATTTTGATCGAAATACCCGTGATACCCATATTTATTAATAATATCATTCATATGTTTAATTAATACATATTATATATATTGTTCGTTATTATCTTAACAGCAAATGTTCACTATAATTTCACTATGAACAGCAAGCATACAAATGAAGCTATGATTTATCAACTTATGCTGTTGTATGGTTATGTTGAAACCATAATATTTTGCGTATAATAATTATAATATTTATAATATTTTTATTTTTGTCGATATAAAGCCACATTACTAAATATAAATGTAAAATGTTTCTAACGTCACTATAAAATTTTATTAGACCTTTATAACGACATTCATAATTAAATTTTCTTGAACTCATCCGTAAATCAACTGCGTGAATTGGAAAATCGTGTCCAGTATATAATGTCGTAATATCGAAAAGCCGAATTAATTTTCATAAAGGGTTGCCACACTCATAAGTCGCCGCAATCGTTCATCGGTGCAGCGTGACGATTTCTGTGAGTGGTAATTCGCGGTAAAACAAAACAAAAAAAAATAAGTCTGTTTATTCGTCGCGCATGTATTTGTTATACAAACGTACTACAATCGCGTTTTATTTTATGCGTGACAAGGCGCATATTGCTGGCATAATGGCGCATATGTATCGCAAACGAGTGTATAATGTTACCGTAGCGTGACGTCCGCGTGAAACGTTGCGACTTCAAACATGTCTATATATGCACGCGATGTAACAAAATTTGCAAAATTCACGATCCTAAAACTGCATACTTTCAACGAATATGCGAAAAATTTGTTACACTCGCTTCCGCGAGAAATGTCATTAAATATCGAATAAGACAATTGTTCTGTCATTGCATTTCATGAAACGCAAAATCTAAAATTAATGTTATCATTAATTACTACAATTTGGTTTATAACGATCACTCGTAAGGCGAAGCACGCGCTATTAAACGTAAAAATAAACGTCGCAATGTGCATATTTGCGATAATTTGCGAAACGCCCTCGTGCGCTTCGCACACACATATACACGCACACACGTTGATCAGCGTAGGCCTCGTTTAAAATCCAGGCCAGCTTGACCCGTGTAGTCAAATATGTTTGACGGCATCGAGGGTCACACAAAGTTTTACACACTCAAACAGCTTAACGAGGGCTGGTTGTCGATGAATTGCAAGCGGAATTGACACGCGTTTCGCATACCCGATAATTTAACGCCAACGCGAAAAACGAGCGACAGACGGATTGCCGGTAAAATGACCAAAACGACCATGAATATTGAAAGTGTTGCCAGAAAATGGTCAATTTTCATCTTTTTCGCTAACATAACACGTAGAACAGATTTTTCCGATCAGTAATCTTACAATCAGTTACTATAAACATTTAACGCCGAATATACGTATGAATATATATGGCTATGTGCGCGATTACTGCGTTATTATTTGACGTCATAACGATTATTTAAACTTCAACCAGAAACTTTTATTTATTGTTAATAAACGGACATAGAAATCTTTTCCTAAGCAAGTTAAAAGAAAAATCAATACTAAATTATTAACCCTTAATATGTTGCTAGTAATACATGTATAACTTAATAGTAATCAGAATAATAATTGTGACAACCGATACAGCGTAAAGTATTACCAATGTGTAAAAGGAAAGTCGGGCCGGTCATAATTGTTAGTGACGAATCAATTTCGAACCCGAATTTATTTGACGCTTCGATGTATCGAGAATTCGTAATACAATAGTAAGTCCCTCAGGCACCGGTAAATGTTTCGAACCGAGCGGACATCAAACTCCTTCTGTAGCATGGATTGACGGAAAGTGCAAAATTAATGTTTCAGCAGAGTATTCAGAAGAAGATTCTTCTTAATGGTAGATGTTTCAAATGAACTCTTGAGAACCTTTTTGAGAAACGCCCGTTGAAGCAGTGATGTTGAATGAAGAATAATATTGTAAGGTGGTAAAAAGAAAAGAAAACATTTGAGAAACGCGGAACTCCTTTGCGCCTTTTTCCAAGCACATTAGCATAAATCAGTTGTGCAAATTAGTACTGTCATTTCCTTCTATAATTTACATTTGCTTCATAACTACGAAAATTCAGCGCACTATGGCTCTTCTGCTTAATTTTATTCCGGAAAGGTTGTTGCAAACGAAAATAAAATGTCTGGCAACAAGTTCATAAACAATTATACATAAACCGTGTACATTTGATATACGTCCTGCGCAAATAAAAGAAAATATATTTCCCGTTCTCTGCACGTACACGTTTATTTGTATATGCAGTATCTTTTATATTTAACTAAATTATGTATAATTAGTATATAACAATATTGAAAGCAGAACGATGTAAAAAACGCGTCTGCAGAAAATAATATTATCTACAATGCGAGTTACAAGTAACTTCCATTGCGCATTCTCTCTTACTTTTCCACGCTGTCTACATTTTCAAAAGGTGCGTGAACAAAAATGGAGTTCGCGTGTAGTCCGGCGATGTAACTCTAACGCGTTGATTAACAAGTACTTACATTTCAAATGTCTCCGA
This sequence comes from Nixonia krombeini, assembly GCA_022817245.1. Taxonomy (NCBI): domain Eukaryota; kingdom Metazoa; phylum Arthropoda; class Insecta; order Hymenoptera; family Scelionidae; genus Nixonia; species Nixonia krombeini. The sequence continues at coordinate 20,631 of JABFPT010001482.1, read as the reverse complement.
GCGAGTGCAAAACGCGCCCAACTTAAATTAGCCTTGCGCGTCTCCGCTCGCGGGCACACGTGCGTTAATTAAAACGTTTGCCGGTCCGTTTCCAGAGATTACCCAATTTTCTCGGCGCGCTTTCTCCATCCCTTGCGACCGTGGCTAAAAGCTTTTTTCGAATGAATAGCGTGCAATAAACGCCGCGTCGCATTACCGCCGCCTGGGAGTGAATTCTCAGCCGACGAGTCGAAAAAAGTCCCTCGAATCTTACATCTACATGCATGAGTTTTGCAAGCTCCCGCTCTCGAGAGTCGCGCTAATGAAAAAGTCGAACACTGGGGTAAATTATCACGACCTGTAGCTTTTTCACGCACGTGACGAGAAGCGTAGGCAAATTTCATGCGCGACACACAGTTTCAAATTTCCACTTCACATTTTTCATACTTATGCTTATGTATATTGAAGGGCACTTTGTATACAGTTTAAGAGTCAACGTAAACTTAACTATTCGTCGCTGCGTTGAGAGAAATAGCCGTTTCCGATTGATCGAATGATTCGCGAAAGGTGACCGACATGAAAGAATTAGCAGCGGCGACGCGTAACGAGGCCGGTGATGTACCGTGAACCGCCGCGTCGTCGCGCAGGTCCGCCGTTTCTGCATTGGTTGTCGTGCATAAACGAGCGACAAAATGCAAAACGTCGTGGAAGATTTGCATTCGAACTGATTTGAGTTATCCGCGTGCTGCGGGCATAGATTGGCGAGGATCAGCGCAGACCTTCCCGCTCATTCGATTATGCGAATGCTCAACGGTGTCGTTACGGACTACGGACGACGTGGCATAATTTCACGCTTCGCGCGTAATGTTGCAGAAACTAGAGTCGCCGCTCTTCTCGTCCCTCGCCGCGGCAGCCTCTTCGACCTCCTCTTGACAGACGTGCATATTTCATTTCACGCGCTCGCCACTGCCCGATATATTGGAAACGGATAAACGAAAATGCTTATCATTCGATATACGCGCATTATACTCATTGAATATGCTTATGTATCTAAACCGACATCGATGATAAATGACTTTATGGAAATCGGCCAAAAGGCAGTGGCCTAACGAGGACGGAAATGACCGATTGATAATTCAATAAGACACGTACATAGATACGGTGTCCTCGACTAAGTGTTTCTGTCAAGACCAGGTATCAAGTTAGCTTCACACCTTTCGATGTATTTTACAGAAACTCTCAGGAGACAATCTACACAAAGTTTTACTGCAAGATACTTCGCATTGTAGTCACGTTTTAGAGCGTTCAAATATTTGTAAAATACGAACATCTAAAGGAAAGAGAAAAAACTTTTCAAAACGTTGAAATCTTACGAACTTAGCTGGTCTTATTACATCAATAAAGCGCTTGCAATCTGATTTCCACCTCGACGTTTTCATTCGATCGTTTGGAACAGAGGCGAAAGCTCTGGAACCATATTCGGCGGAATGCGGTGTGCGTCGTAAAGCGAGCATCGAATTAGGCTCATCATTAAGAGTGGCGTAACCGTCAATCCCAGAAGACGATCTTTGAGCGGATTGACCTTCCGAAATTACGGCCGCTCGTGACAGAGGTGCACGCACTCGGGTCATATAAAGTGATACCGTGTACTACTCGCACGCATGCACGGAGGCGAAGGTGGTGCATTCATTAAAACCCTTTCGTCATAGCCCAACTCTAACGGCGCTTCTCCGGCAAATTTCACGAAGCTCGGTTAAGAGTCAAGATTTAACGCCGGCTGCTCGAGATGCTATACGCTCATATGTACATACATATGTACGTAGACAATGTTTACACGAGTGAATGCCCGACGTTTTCGCCAAGCTATGAATTCACATTACGAGAACGGTGGCGCCCGACGCATTAAAGCATAACGACTGGCAGGAAAGCCGGTGGACCGAATCCGACCAACCTGGGCGAGGCTAACGAGGGGTTGAAATTCCGTCGGAAGTGACCGGCGGAATCGCAGCGAATTCTCACTTCGCATGCCACACTTTAGCGGCGCGGGATACGCATAAGCGATAGCGGCAAAATAACGAGGAGTCACGGGACAACGCGTATGCAAAGGGACGCCCGTGCGCCGACGGTTGCGACACCTCGATTTCTTCACGGCTTCCCAACTCCAGTAGACCATCGCGACGCAACACCGTCACGCGAGGATAACTCTCTTTTATAACCCTGGGAGGAGGCATCACCGTCGAGCCAGCGAAAAACACTTATCGAAGAAACATTGCGAATCGTGAAAAGGCGAGCTACGAGACTGGTAACTGTTACGCTTGCTTTGAATATCACGGATATTCCATCTTGGAAAAGTCTTCGTGCAATTGTGTAGCGAATATATGGGTCAAGTTGTTCAGCTTACCATTGTAAAAGATTCTAAAAAATCTATACTCTCTTTGCACGATAACTATTGAAAAACGTCCACAGAAACAGTCAGTTAAAACACCGACGTTAAACATTTACAGACGTGGAAATCGTTTCAGCATTCCATTTATCAACTGGCGGTTATAATAATAATTACTGGCTGTTAAAAGAAATGCACTTGCTGAACTGAAAATTGCCGATTGCTCGGAAACGTAGGTCAGCGCTTAAAGTACTTTTTTACGATGCTTGAAATACGACTGATCACCAAGTCTATAACAATTTGCATTTATTCGCCGTATTCATGAGTCGATTTCAACGCAGGCGTCAAAATTAGCCGAACTCGATTTTCAACAATTCATAAGAGTTACATCGTTATAATTATATTACACGCTACACCGATATCAGTTTATACGTCGATTATGTGTACCATTATAAACATACGACTTATTAAATTAAACAGTAACTGCGAGTAATGAATGAAGTGTAAACCACGATAGCTGGATACAAAGTGTCGCTACTGTTTAAAGTGTGTCGACTAACAATTATACGAACAAAGTAGCAATAAGAGCTGTGCAAATCTGCCGCTGCAAATAAAGCCGGTAAAAGCTTTTAATACGCAGGAGCGATCGAACCGAACGGCAATTTTCTCGGCATCAGATACGGATTGTCTTATCCGTAGTTGTGCATTGCCCGAACTTTCCAGAGCGCACTAAATGTATAGATATATGTATACATGTAATAAGGTTTCACGGTTGATCGAGGCCCAGGCCCAACCGAAGACAATTTCCCAAAGGGTCCGTAGCCTGATATAATGTGCTCTGTGAGGTATATAACGCACACCTATCCGCTACCCGCTCTATCACATTATCGTGGATCACTACGTGAGGTAGGTCGTAAGTAGAATCTCCTTCACCCCCACCCCCTCGAACGGTACCGCACCATCCTCGAGGGGTAAATTCGTCAAAGGGGGCAGATGCAGGTTAGGTCGACGTTGTTCGGTACTGCACAGTGCGGCAGTTCGACTCAGAGATTGTACTTCGCGGCACGTTCCTGGCTCATGCTTTCCAGTAATGCTTTTCCTCGTCACATTGTGTATATTCTCTTCTCATTCTCCGGCCGTACTCTTTCTTTCTATTACGCGCATTACGAACGATAGAGACTCGAATCTCGTTTTCGCTTGTTCCTCGTTCCTCCGCCGCCTTAAAATGCATTGATCGTAAAGGAACGCGTTAAAGGTAATGCCGTTAATGCTGTAGGATCATGATCTAGCGCAGGCCTGGCCAACGGCGGCCCGCCGGACGACTTTATATTTCTATCGAAACCTTTGTTTCTCATTGCATGTACGCAAACAATATTAAATAAACAAAGATTTGCATGCGTCATTGTTACAATACACAAGTTCGACTACGAACTCCAGTTCTATATTTGACGTTAAATGTTAGTGAAAAAATCGGTTTCGTTAGGCAATTCTCGGTAACCTTCATTTCTAATTTGAATGCAGTTACGCGACAAAAAATCAATGCGCACAATTTAGGAAGAGTTCATCACGTGCTTCATTAACCAATGCTAATTTACAAAACTAGCTGATGTTCAACGTCGAACATAAATATAGTTTCATAAAAATTAAGTGTAAGATAGGATACACAAATATCTCATTAATTAAGATTCGACAGTTAATTATATCGAATCATAGTAAATGAAAATGAAGTTTTAGTCATTTTGTATTTGTATTAAATTTTTTAAAAGCGTGTTTACCAAAGTGCGGCCCGCTGTAACGTTACGCATCATCGGAGTGGCCCTGAAACCATTTGGGTAGGCAAGGCCTGATCTAGCGTTTCACTTCCCTCCTCGCACAAAATCAATGAATATTTTACCGCGAATAGCGTGGTTGTAAATAAATACAAAATCTCGTATAAATTTAATACAGACAGGTGCAAGTGACAGCCTTAATTTTGTATCCACCACTAAATGCTTTCGACCTAACACCATTTTCATTAAATGACTTTAATATGAAAAATTATACGGCGGAGCTTTGTATCAAAACAAAATCCGTTCGCGTCAATGTTAACACGAAATATAGTAAAGCTATATTTATACGCGTAGCTCCATATGGATATTCCATTACTTCGCTGTAAATATTTGTGTATTATTATTGTGTAAATTTTAACTAATCGTGACCTTTTTAGTAAATACAACAAAAACGTTCCATACAAATAATGATCAATAACGTTTTACGACACTATAAATAAATGTAAACCGAAACATGCAATAAAAACAAATACAATAAGAGTGTCGTTTTTGCCGTTCACATGAATATTTGGTATAATTTCATGAAAAATTGCGTTCCCCGGTTAAGTAATTAATTCCGGGACAAATCCACCAAATTTTCCACGAAATACATATTGTGTATTCTAATACTGCAGTAATGAAAACCGCTATATAAAACAATTATAAGATATTATTTACAATATGTAATGTATAACTTTTCTGTCATTTTGATAACTAAGCAAATTTTTTTTTTCTTTTCCTAACAAACTTTTACTTTTATAATTTTACTTCACCGGGTCAACTCCCATATCTACTTAACGTCCACCTAATTTTACACTTTTGATGCGACAAATGCCAATAACCGTAACTGCCAAGTGCTATGATGATTCAATGTTTGCTTAACCCTTCGAGTACCAAGTGGCGATTTTGCGCTCCTTCTGTTGGTCAGATTAGTGCGAGCGCTGTAGGCGGTGAAGCCTAGAATCGCAGCGCGCTCGGTTTCTGTTGATGCATCACTTTACGGTTACCATTAAGTCAACAATTACAAATACTAGTATACTGAACTGAAAGAACGAAGACTGTCGCATGTAAACAGAAAACAGTACTTGGTACTTTTGGATATGGAAACAAACGAGCACTATTGCGCCGCTTGGTACATTTCGTTAGAGGAACGACAAAAACACTTGGGACTCGAACGGTTAAGGGCATGTGAACGTAAAATTAAGGAGGACGGTAACATAAGATAAATGTTGCTTCAATGCCATTCGCGGAAATAATTCAAACAAAAAAATAATTATCATATTTAAAACAAAATATTTAGCATACCTCACATATCTATTTTCTTTCTTTTCATCGTCTAAAGAAATAATGCAATTTAGCTAATATTTCAAATAAGGGAATGTCAAATAAGGTAGTGTGATGATTTATACATTTTTATTTTTCCTTAAAACTCATTCATTTGCAAATGGCACGGGAGCAAAATGTTGTCGCGTTTCCCACCTCCGCAATTTTATGTTACCACGTGATCTTCTAACACAAGTATAGATAAATCACCTGATTTGACCACCACATATATAGCGGATACTAATGTCGTCATATGAGACAATATACGCGTGAGAGATCCCATTTCATTTGTCCTTTAACTTAGGGCTCTTCGGTATTAATGTTATTAATAATTATTTATTTATTAAAAATCCATGTATTGATAACGGAGGCCCCTGAGTGTATCTCATACTATATAAATATTAGAATCGGGTTTTCTCTAAATATATCACAACATATAATTCACTAAACAAAATATTTTTATATTCGTTATTGTATAAAAGACAATGTAAGTCTTTCTTCTACATTAATTTAATTAATAAGAAAAATATATTAAATTATAATTAAAGTATCGAAAAATTATTGAAACATGTGAAGCTATGTGAAATTGGATTGCAAATGAAACGTTTAACCCTCTCTGTCCTGTATTTAAACAAATATTTTTTCAATATAGGTTAAATTTCTAACAAATATTTAATGCATTTCACAATTAATCTAACCTAATATAATAAAAAATAACTTACGAAACATTGATGATTCCACAGCTTTCTTTGATGGCAATTTATAAAGTACACAAAAATAGACGATTTCTTTCTCACTTTACTTTCAAGTCGACAAGTTTTATATATTTCAATATATGTACACCGTAGCGATATTCACTTGAAACACCGAACAGACAACACAAATTATTAGTACCAAAACACTTACTGCAATAATACAATACAAAACCGTTGCAATTGTAACCGTTTTCGCCATCTTGCATTAGAACAAGACATAAATATCTTTTCTCTCCCTCTCCTACAGTATCGCGAATTCACATTAGTATTTACAATCTAGTTTATAAGTCGATGGATGGAACCGAAAACAAACACTATAACCTCAAGTACAAGTCGCCCTCTAGTGTAAGTCCATATTTACGGCATATCTCTATTACGTACAATCGGAAAACGCTGAATTAATACAGATTCTTATTATAATCTATATTATAGTTTATATTATAATTTTTATATATAATTTCCGAAGTGCGGATTGTGTCAGTTTAAAAATTATTGAAAATTCAATTAATCAAAATTAATTGAAAATCATAATCAAATAAAAATTTGTTGAAAAAATAAAAAATTAATTGAGTACTAAACTATGTTTTAAGAAAGCACAAGTTTATAATGCAATTACGTTCAATAAGAGGTAAGCCTAGTGATTTCATCTTTAATCGGTATTGTACGAGCAACTTTACGAGAGTGATACTTTTAAGCCGGTTTTGTCGCTACGATTGCTATCGACAACCAATTTTCTGCAAAATGTAATGCAACATCGATAATAATTGGGCATCGATACTATCGGGATACTAGTACGCAATAGTGAAATTGAATATAGGCCGTGCAGTCATTATAAAGCCAGCGTAAATAGAAGACAAATTGACCTCCACGCCCTTCGCCTAGCATTACGTTTCCATCTCATTTAGCCGACGTTGTCGCAAAGAACTAATTTCGCAGTAATTTGTTATGTTAGCTGTTTCAAATATTCTCGTACAAAACACTAACAAGTAATTAGATAAACAAATAATTAGATCAGCTTAAAAACAATGTCGAAATTGTCGATAAGAAACTATGAAATAATGCGACATTATCGACATTACTCGATATTAACGAAACGAACATTAAGTATGTATTATAAATGCCGAATTCAGTAAAAATATTTATTTTTCCTGTAAGAAAGAAAGTATAAATATGTAATGTGTTTTGAAAGGGCATTTAAAGTTGTGTGTTGACAAACAGGTAAAGAACAATTATATGAAATTCTGAAATATGCAAAGAAGACACCGAGTGTACCGCATGAGTCAAAATGTACCGTCGCGACTCAACGCACGAGAACGCGTCGTAGGAGATAGGTGGACGTGAGTGAATCACAAGCGACAGAAATAGAATTAGAACCGCTCACTGAAAGCTCTCGCCTTAGTATCCGATATAACATCAACGATCTGAAACTGTACGTGTAGTACGAGGATGAGAGATCTAAACTTTTTTATGTGCCTTTTTTTGCACCAATTCACTTCACCGCCAATAGCGCAATCTAGAAACATCTTTTCCCGACGATCGTAGTAACTTTAACCATAACTACTTTCATAAAAATGTTATTACTTTCTGAAATTTAAAATACTTACCTTTTCGTATGATAACTTCAAAGTGACGTAGACGAAATGCGGAGTGTAATTTCGCGTATTTTGTACGAGCTGTTAAACTGAGTAGTAAAACGTGATTTTAAAAACATGTTGAAACGTACGAAGAATGAATAAAAATATTGCGATCGTTAGAATGCGCTATTCGCAAATACAGCACTGCACCATTAATATAAAGGATTCTGCAATTAAATTAATCTCACCTATTTTTTGTCTTTCATGCAAGACATGGACAAATTCTCTTCTTTCACCGAAGATTTAACGCTTGCCCGCTTCTAGCGCATCTAGCGGCACTGTCAAGGTAACCTAGCCTAATCTGACCTTTTCAACATTTCATTCTCTACAATACCAAACACGCAGCGCTTACCTATTATGAATATAACATAACTACTTAATAACTCGCCCAATAAAGAGCAACCTGAATCTGTTGATAATTTATGAAAGACTATTGCACAAAGTATTTTAGTTAATTTAGAGTAATCGAAGTGTGGTATATTAATAAAAATCTAAATACATACTAATAAATTAATTATTGATATTTTGTATTCACACAAAATTTACAGTAATTTTTAAGAAGTGTAAATAAAAAAGTCAAATCACAATGTGAAAAATACTTTGCAATAAAATGCGTGTAATTCCCGAGTAGAAATTGTAGCAGTTTCACATTTTGATTGAACAAAACCTGTCATTATCGCAGTTTAATCAAGCTGTAATAGGATTTATTGTCGAACCGAATAATGGTCTGGACTCAAACATCGATTTTATACGTGCATTTTATAATACAACAATTTCGAATCACAATCCACATGTGACTATGTAAAGTATTTTTTTTTTTTATAAAAAAGATGTATTATACTATTATCTGACGCGGAAGAGAACTAATTGTTGCATAATATCTCTTTTCCTGTTAAAAAAAGTATCTATATACTAAAAATGTCATTGTTATTGTTCAACATACTTATGAGACATTCGTATGATACAGACTAACGAAACATTACTATTACCAAGGTGTATTGAATGAAAGCATACATGTTATATGAGTACTTTATTCAGAAACAGAATTTTCTACATTATACGAAAACGCGTAATCTAGAATAATTCTTATAAAATTATCACTTACAAATTAGAAGGAAATATAAAACTAATTGTAAAGATACAAAAGTAATGGAATAAATGAAATTGAAAAACAAAATGTATTCGATTAAAATAAGTTCAATATTGATTCTTTCGGCTCTGCAGTTTGCATCGGCTATGCAATTACATCGACAAAATGATGTCTGTACTAAATTTGTTACTAAACATAACACGATTAATTCGAATTTATTCCACTGCTCCTATAACTGATGTAAGATTAACTCCCCATTAACACAAACTAACAAGACCTATTTTTCTTATGTTTGCAGCTTGCACACCGGGACATTCATCGTGTTTTGTTTTATTATAGCCATGTCCTGCGCTCTTTTACCGAGCTCTCTTCCTCGCCTCTGATAGTCATCGTTAATCTCTCGATCTCTCCCTGTGCTGTATATGTTCCTATTTTCATCATATAATTCCACATTTCATATTGTCTATGTACATAATATCGGAGCTGGGTATTTTATGACAAAATGTTTCATATTTTGATATTCAAGCAATATCAGACGAACGGATGATGCTTTCCAAAACTTCACAATTTGCTCTTGCAGAATTATCCTATAATTCTAACACATAACATTTCATTTAAAAGCTATACGACTGACACAGTGAATACCAATGCAATCCGAATCAATAAACCAGCCGAATATAAAAATGAGCCGGTATAATTGCTGAATTAAATTCGTTGATTTATATCTAGACATAAGAAGAAGAGAAGTACCTTCAATACATTCGATCCAGTGTTAATTACTCGGTAAAACCCGTGACCTTATTTTCCTCGAACACGCTTGAATATAATTCCTCGGCTCCGATTAATTCGAAATCCAGCTTCATTTCCTCGTCATTACATGCCACCGTTATACAGGTATACGACGAACCTTGTCCTCTTTACTGTTGTATACGCGTGTCATCCATCTTCCATCGCGTGATCCCGTCTCGCGAGCGTTCGCTTCCTCTTTCGCGCAACGCTCGCCAGATCCCACGCTTCCGGCTTCCCATTTATCGTGCATATAACAGCACCGTCCTGATCCTCTTACCATCCTGTAATTTTCTCTTTCTCCGCTTCATCCCGCGATGCGTATCCAACGTCGCCGCCCTTTACGAAGGTAAGAAGCTAAATGTACTCGCACCACATAATTCAACATGATTGAAACGTGAAAATCTCGTGCCACCGTTAAACGAACTTTTCAAGAGAATAGAAACGCGAGATGAATTAAATGATAAACGAGTTGCGTATGTTGCCAACCACGTTCACTTTTTCCCTCTGATTTATCACGCGAGTCTCGCGATATTAGATTTTAATACATTTCCGGCATTATTAAGCCGTAAAGAATATCAATTGCAAAATTTGAATCGAATATATTATTTGACGAAGGCAAGCTATCACATATGCGACTCTAATGTTCAACACGCGAGAGTATTTCCCGTCCTGAGGTTATCCGCTTTCCTTGCGAATAAACTTGAATCAAATGATTAATCATAGTCCAAACGTGAAAAGCCGAGATATGTTTGAAGACTAGTTTCCTAATGAACAAGGTCTCTAATAAAAGAGCGGAGCTTGAGAAGTTCCCAGCGGTGTGTTCGCCGGATCTTAGAATTAAGTGGAATTGTCGAGAGAAAAGGAAAATATGTTTCTCGAGACATCAAAGTATTCGGGGAGTAAGCCAGCCAACTAGCGCGAAAGTAAGTATTTACATAAAACAGTGCAGGCGACTCGAAAAATAATTCATTAACCCGCGAGCGGTTTAGTTAATTCCCCCGGGATTTTCTCGGCACGGAGGGAAGGAATGTCTTCCATTTTGCGAGAAGCGACTGACGAAAAATGCCAGTGAAGGAGCGCCGAGGGATACGTGGCTACCTTTTCCCGGCTCTTTGGAAATCTCATGGAAAATACCACGCATGACTCGTAGGAGGAAAAGCTTTCTGCGCCCTCGCAGTATTCTTTAAAATGCACCTGGTTAACTGAGATATGCTCTCGACGTTGCCGCTATTATCCGAGAAAGGGGAAAGCATCTTCCTGTCTTGAGTAGCTACGTTGTAACTGATAATAAGCAGAAATGCGAAAGCGTTGCGAAAGTTTTACGAGCGATAATAACGATCTTGCAAAATGCGACGTAAAAGAGCGCTATTCGAAGAAACTACACCCTTCTCGATTGCCGACATTTCATCAATCGACTTTACGCTGTTCCCGACTGAGTACGAGGAGAGACAGGATGGTGGCACTTGAAGTGACATATCTTTCCCGCTTGTAAAGAATCTTTCGAAAAACGCCGCTCGTTTTCCTCCAAATAACCGAGGCGAGAGTCCCTCGCGCGGTGCGTTCTCTAATTAAAACCGCCTGACAAATTTATCGCCGCGCCGGTTTTATGTTTGCGCTTCGACGACACGCATCGATCTTTACCCGCGCTGTCCGCAATTCTATAACGAACATAAATCTCGCGAGCGCGGGCAGTCACGATCGCCCTCGCGATCGTTTAATATTAGACACTTGACGGATATGATGCGGAAGAGGCGACCGCGCGCTTCTGCGACTATGCAGTGTAGGCACACTATGCATTTATAACCGCTACACGCTGCACTACCTCCGTCTGCCTTTCCTTCCATCTCTCCCCCTCTCTCTGTCTCTCTCTCTCTCTCTCTCACTCAATGCTCCTCCTACGCGGCGGAATTTGTACATTCCGCCTATACTATAGAGGATTATTTGCATCGAAGTAACACTGCAAGTAATACGGTGCAAGTTTCGACTACGCTCTCCCTGAAAACCGCATTGAAAACAATACGCAACAAATAACATTCGTGGAGTTAGTCTTGAAAGGAACTGCACCCGTAAAAATGTGCTCACTGCTTGTCCTTTTGTTTTACTTGGAAAGGGAAAGATTTCGAGCAGTCAAAAAGCACTTGTAGAACAATATCTGGAAAACATTTCAAGTGAAGCGACCTCGCTTTCGGCAGATCGCTAACTCAACTCATGCCGATAATGCGATTCAGTTTTAGTAAATAACGATCGCAATGAAATTATCCGGTGGGAGAGGAGGTGTAGGGGGGGAGGGGGCAAAACAGAGGGGCGCTTACGGAATGCGAATAGGGATAAGATAATCTCTGTCCGGCACTCTCGTTCTCGCACTCGAGCAGTCTGAGTGAGCCGAAATCCGATATGAATGAGCATAGGAGCCAAGAGTCGTAAATGCTCGCCGAGTCTCGTTTCCGTCCGTTATTATTCTTGACTCTCGCCAATAGCCAGAGGGCGGAGGGGAGGCGAACGAGGAGTCCAACGAATCTATGATAGAGATAAAGAGTGGACGCGGGAGGGCTCGTTAGCACCCTAATTGCTGCAAAGTCTCCGACTCCGTATTACTCAAGAGGTCTCGGGCGCTCGGTCCACCTCGGCCCAGCTCGGCGCGCGGATGAGTCTCGGGGCGGCGAGCGGCGACTAGTCCGCCGCCGTCTTAGGGGACTTGGCCGGTGCGCTCGCGCGCGCAAGACGAATTCGGACTGTTCCCCAGATAAACTTAATGGTCGGAGATTAATTTCGGTCTGCGACGCGACGACGGTCCTTACGGCTCCATAACGGCAGAGCGAGCCGAGGTGGCGCGCTGGTTACGCTATATAGCTATATATCCGCGAGTTCGTAACTAATTTCGCAAAAGCGCATTATCCCGGCGAAGCAATTTTGAGTGTCACTCGTAGATCATAGCACCACTTGAGTCCGAAACTCTATGCTACCATGAGAATACATCGACGAGTAATTTTCACTTTGTTGTCTAATTGATGGACGACGACGGTTCGTGTATGCACGCTTTCAGATTCGTGTCAATGTTTGCTCGTTAAACACGAATCAGTTTATTTATTCGCTGCTGTGTTTCTCTTTTCTTTCCGGACTGAAACTGACTTTTCAATTAATGCCGCCTTTATTGTTTCATTAACAAATTTATAAATACGATTTCAAATTAAGCATATATTTACATTCGACAAATGTTTAATCCGTACGCAATTAAACATAGTTTTGGCACGAGATGAATATTTAAACGATTGATAAACAATTGGATATTTCCGTAAATATAAACAAGAGAGCACTCCTTCGTACTGAATTATTCTCTTTAAAATAACAGTATTAGTATTCTGCGCAAAATGAAACATATTAACATTTGTGATTGAGGATATACATTAATAATCAACGGTAAATAATTATTGCAATATAAAGGTTTACCATAAAATTGGAATGCTGTACACTATACAAGTTAGGATACAAACTTGTATCCTTAAGATACAACCCTTTAAACAGTCGTTTTAAAATAATAATTATATTCAGTTTCTCAATAACGATAATCTGAGCTATTTTGCCGTTTGCTCGTAGTAACGCAATATTTATAACGCGGCATACTTGTCATATATAACGTTCTTTTGTAATCTTAAGAGATTGGCATTGCAAGGCCGATAAAAATTTTAGCACACGCTTTTATTGTACTTCAGTTTAACTTTGAACAAGTTGATGGATATAAAACCCGTTCCTATGGCTATGCGATAAAAGTAACTTAATCTCTCAAATTTTCTGTACGACCGCAGCTTGCGCGCAGCAGGAAAAGCAACAATTAAAAACTTTCCAGAGACATCACATCTACAAAATCTCAGATTTGTTACAATCGCGCGAGATTGAAAATATTGAACCCCGATGCGCGAAAGAATGCAAACTTCCGCGACAATCATATATGAAACTTATCCGATTGCGCGAAGCGAAACGCGTCGCCACAAAGAATTGGAGAACGCGCGGAGAAGTTGGTCGGAAATGACGCATTTGTCGCGGAGGATAATCTAGATGAGCGTGATTCCCGTGCTCCGCGGTAGCGAATCAAGTGCCACGGCGGCACTTTAACCCGCATCGCGATTCGCAGTAAGCCGAAACCCCTGAGATATCTTTCGCGAACTAGGCACATCCCACGGGAAGAGAACTTTTACGAAAAGTCGCTCGGTCCTCCGCTATCTCCCGGATTTCGGAACTGAAGCTTTGCGAGCGACTAAATCTGCCTTCCTTTTGTAACCGGCTAGCTCACGTTCGTTTACTTTATATTTTTTTTCATACATAGCGGCCACAGTGCCGACGATAAAGTTCCATTATCGCTGCCACAATTCGACGCGGCGCGCGTGCACGAGTAGCAGCGCAGAGGGACGATGGTGCACCGTTTGCAACACTGTGCGGTTACTCGCGCGATTATTATTTTATTGCACTCGCTGATATGGAACGGCGCGGCATCTGGGACAAGATACGGCTCGTTAATACCAACTTCCCGCGATGATAAGGCTCGCTGTAATGACCACGATAATGTTGCCGAAATTATCGGTATGCCTTTTGGCAATATCGGATCTACCAGGGCAAAATTCATGATTAATAATTCTACACCATCAGAGCTCTTTAATATTACGGGTCGCTTTTTCTAATTAATAACAAAATTGAAACAGGAAGTAATTTTAAATTCCCTTGCAATCGAGTGCGAGTGCGTTTTTGCAACGAAATTACACGTAACGCGTTTTATAATAAACATTTATAATTACTTCTCCTCGACCTAAAAAAGATCTTCCTTTAAAGAGAAATAAAATTACGACTGATTGTAATTTGATTTATGAAGATTCCATTGTTCAGGAAAGTAGGGTTACATTATCAACAAATGCAAGAAATTCGAAAAATCCTCTGCATCTTTTACAAATATTGAAGAAAATAATTGCAGATGAAATAAAAAAGATGCTTTAATTCGCATTATATTCCTGACTATGTATGCCCAAAATTTCGCAGCATTTATGCCCAAAAGTCTGAAGACATTTGCCACCAATCGTTATTTTTGCTATTATTCACCACGTACACAATAAAGACACTTATAGCTGCAATAACAATTCTGTAAAACAGTCGGAGCGACAAGTGTCACATATCTCTTACTGATCACTGCAGAGAACAGTTATTGTGTCTATCACCACTGTCGTCGCGATTCTCGACTATGCGGTAACCTCGTTCAGAGGTAGCTGTTCGAAAATGGAAAATATAGGGTTATACGAGGACACATTATAATCTTCGCCTTAACGGCAAAACGGAATTTCCATTTACAGCCCCCCCCTTCCGCCACCCTTCTTTCTTTCAATCGCATTCCCTGTTAAGGTAAAGACAGGGGTAAACCACTGCGCGACGAGTACACGTCGATTCCATTACCCAGGAACGCGTCATCGTCGGCAAAGCAAGGGGAAAACGGAGACAACTCGCGAAAGTAGTTGAAGATATTCTATTATGCGGAGCAGCTTTGCGCGAAGGAAGCGAGTCGAATGAAAAGGAAAGAAGCGAGGGTAAAAGAAAAAACAAGAGAGAAATGAAGGCACTGGTGGATTAAGGGAATAGATACAGCTCTGAAACACTTTTTACAGAGGATTATCGACAGAATATCTTATCCGTGTCAAAAATATCCATGAGTAAACAGATGATATTTTGAGCTAATTAAGGTACAGCCGGAAATGACAGTCGTCGAATGATACTGTCAAAGACTAAATTTGAGCAATTTCAAACAAACCAGGCAGAGAAGTACAATTTTGTGAGAAGACAATGTGGGAATTATTGGACACTCCAAAATAGTAATCGACTAATGTTCGAGGTACACGGTTTCGCCATGTAGTAAAAAAATGTTTACTGCAGTAGAAATATACTTGAACATAATTTACCGCTTTATACTGTAGTTGTTTACCTGTAGTTGTTTTGCTCTTAACGACGATTTGTCATAGAAATGAAAATAGCCACTGCAACAACAAACTATCGCAGACTATAACAATTGCAATATTTCTGCAAAGATAGCGAATCATACTTTCGTGAATAATTTGAAAATCGACGGCTTATCCGCTTTCACAAAGCTTATGTACTTGTGTCAAAACAATACCGAATAGAACAACATTCCACTTGAATGAGAGAAAAAGTGTTTTCGAAAGCAAAGAAAGGCGGGTCGAGCGAATGACTATTTTTTACTGGAAGAAATATTCTGCAAATGCAATATCATGCAGAGATCGATGGCAACTCGCAAGAAACGCTTCTCGAAGTGAATATCAACATTACATTCGCCGATATGCGTATACACATCTACACGTACAGCTGTGCCAAATTTCAGGGTTCGTGCGTGCAATTGCTCACGGCTGTTTTAAAGCTATCGAAGGCAACTATCGTAACAACGAACCGCTGGGTTCGGCACGATTTTACTTAAATTTATCAAACATAAACTAAACCTCTTCTCTTGCTAACGTCAAACTTTGTTCATTCCAGCAAAGAGAATAATCGTTAATCTTGCATTTACGAGGGAGATCTTCTCATTGAGAAGTAACCGTCTAGTTCATTTAATGAAATGATGGGCATTTAATCAATGAATGTAATAAAAGGTGCACATTTATTCACGGTTCAATGCCCTGTCTCGATACTGTAACACAATATTGTAAAATAATTCACGTAATATTAATTACACTGTACTTTATTTTGCAGAGCCTTGGCGGGCAAACACATCTCATAAGCACTGCTCATGATTTTCATTGGTTAACGGGTCGACAGTGGATACATCTATTATCACGTGAGAAGCACTTGAATACGAAGTGCGACAACCGACCAACGCTTCTGGGTGGCGGTATCGAGAAAGGGTTTCGCCCATGTGTGAAACTGCTCGCGGAAATAGGACGAGGAAATGAAAGGGAGCATTCGATCATCGATATTAAAAAGCATTCGCGTCACGGAAAGGCCGTTCGCTGTCCTGCGACGATGTATACGCAACTATATATTTTATTTCGTTAAATCACCGAAAAACCCACGAGCACTGGAACGTCGTGACAGGTTCTCATAAATGTCCATCACGCTGTTGGATCAGATGGAAAATAGTGCAATTCAATACATTTTTAGAAAAGCATAATATACGTCAAAAATCACACTGTGTATTGGCAAGTGAGATGTTCTCTGTTAAGATGCACGGTTTATCGTTGTAATCTGCAATAGAACGTGTTCCAACACTGTTTTGCTATATTCAACAATATTGCCCCTTTGCTTAACATGTAACAACGCAAGAGTAAAACTGTTTTATCAAAAATCACAAAGTCTGTTAAAATTATTTCTGCTCGATCATATTCTTTTATAAAATAATTTCATTCGGTACATGTTTCAATTACTTCATCAAACGTTTTTATTTGTGTGAAAAATTCAGTCGATGGGAAAAAATTAAACCGAAGAAATGTACAATTGTCGTAAAGGTAAAAATAAACGACGTAAAGTTAATTATTTATCAACAACAGTTACCAGCAAACTAACATGTAGAATATTCACCGCCAGCATAAAAATTGCGATTTCGATTAAACCACTTGTCTGCTTTGTGAAATATACAAGGCTGATTTTATAATTAATTATGTGCGCTTCGTGCTCGTGTGTTTTCGCAAATAAGTACTAAAACAAAAATGCCTCAACCATTTATTCCTATTAAAGCGTACGGGGTACTTTTGTATAAAAGATAGAATATTAGTTGAACGCAATTGATCCTACTCCTTCGTGATGTAATCGTCTCTCAGTACGTTCAAAAATAATATGCTGCTGCATTCGAGTTATGATTACGAAATGTGTCAATGGCGATAACATGATGAAACTGTATACATTTTGCAACCATTTGATGTACAGATGAATTAACATAATATCGTGCTCAGTCGACATTGCGAGAGGCCAATTCTATGCAATATTTACATCGCGTGTGACTAGACGCCTGAAACTCGTACGAACATTTTTATAATCGCAACAAAACTTTCCTTGTCTATTTTATGTCAAAATAATGTAAATGATGTTATTGAATTATTCTAATGGACTACTATCGGAATATAACAAATGTAATCAATGTCCTTTATATTTACCAAAATTATCCAAGTCAACTATATTATTACTTGTTCATTTTTGCTTCATATTCCAACAATGTTTGCTCGGTATCAATTGATAGTTTAATAAATGTTACCATATAGTTGAATAAAATAAAATTTACGGCGAAAGCAGTAAATCACCGCCAATAAACTCTCAGTTAATGACATTAACATTTGCAAAAATTGATAATCATATGTGACTTGCATACACATCTGCGTATAGCAGTTTATTATAATGAGTATTGACGAGTCCACATTTTGCAAGTCATATAAAGTTCTAAACTAATTAACTTTTATGTGAAAAATTTGATTAATCGTCATATTCGTTGGCACCATGAAACGAATGTACAACCTGCGACCTCCCTTAACGCATTTTAGTACTTTACACCAAAAGTTCCATGCGTCATAAAAATAGTCCCAGGGTCACTTTATCTATATTCATATTTTACGTGTATGCATAAATGAAAATGCATATATGCGTTTCAATTACAGCAGTAATTTCGTACCAAACAACTAAAACGAGCTTTTGGTAAACGAAAACTGAAAATTGGATACGAATACATCATACACATTTCCCACTGTTTCACATGCGATTACATCACAATGTCGACCTAAGAAGCAGCAATTTCTGATCTAAACAACAGAGGAAATATCAGCGATATTTTTTATATTCTACAATAAATAGGTATATTTTATTGAATAAAGTAACAACGCGTTGATGAAGTGAAACGTATGCAAAATTAAGAATAGTAATTTGAACGCGCTGAGAAACAATTTGTATTTAGGATAAAGCACTTTTCTTAGATAATCGAATCGATGAATAATTTGACAGAGTGCATGACTATAAAAAAGCAAGACGGTCGGATATCGAAGACTGTCACAACGAGTGGTGTCCGTGCAAGCTTTCCTAGTGCCGCCGAATTTACGTTAGGTGTTTATAATTTTGATCGATCGGAAAATCGGAATACATATATTATATAAATAAATAAATAAATAAATATATATGTAACAATTTGTATGAAAGTCATGACAGTCACTATATTATCACTCGTCGTCTCATTCAGTGAGATCAAGTTTTGTTACTCACACGATTTGCATTGATCTCAGTGATACGAAAAAACTGATAAAAGTTTTATATGGAAACTTCTATACGGCAACTTCAGTTGAAAAGAAAAAATTCCATAATAATTCTATTTAAAATATACAAAGAAATTGGTGAGAATTAAACTAAGTCGATCGAAAAATGTAAAGCCTGGCTTCGAAACGGGGGCGTTCAGTAAGAAGTAATGAAAGTCAGTTCAATATTCACAGGCAAGACACCATTTGAATGGAACGACGAGTCTGCCTAGTTGTTAAAGAAAATTTTAAAAAGTGTATTTTACCACAAGTTAAGCGTAAAGAAGTACCGTGTGAAAGAATCGTTGCAGCAGATCAAGCTACTCACTTCGACGTTACATTTCTCGAGTGAGTTCGCACTATAATCAACGGAGATCAACCGTTCGCATTGCGGTGATTAATTGCGATTTATGTGGAACGAAAGGAATCTAGAAGCTTGTGGTGTGACTGCGGAGCAACTGATTCAGTCACCTTTTAAAACAGAGACAAGTATTTTAAGAAATATGTAGTTGAGCAACAAATGAATAGAAGGGTAACGAAATCATGAACGATCAATTTTACATAGGTAAAAACTATAAATTGAACGAATGAGTTTGCTTCATGTCTGTACGATTTGGAACTGATACGAATTGGAAATATTTTGTATTTAACTTAGTATTTCTCAAGAACTTGCATCGATTTTTCGCAGAATTACTGGCAGAATTTACTTGAACTGCACTTGTTGCAAACAATTAATATTTTACCTGAGATTTCTTAATTCCAAGAATTCTTTTTTAATATATTCAGTTAATACACATTAAATATGTCATATAATGTAACATTAAATACATCTTTTATTGTTTGTAACAAGCAAATAATTTTCAATATAACAACTTATTGAAGTATAGTGAAAATGATTTCGATGCAAAAAACTTTTCAAAAGTATATGAAATTTTAAGAAATTTGCAGCACTCTTAAGATAAAAGTTACTACGTTACAGTTAAATACTCGGTTGCAATGAGTACATTCTCTTAACCCCTCAGTAGTCGTGCCATAAGCAGGATCCTTCTTCTTAAACCTTTTTCCGTAATAACTGTAAATAGAAGAAAAAAGTGAATGTACAATTTTGTAAGTTTTTTTGTTCTGTTATGAATATAACAAACGTTTGGTTTAACTTAAACTAATCGCAATTAAAATAATTTTACAATAAAATGTCTACCATGCATAGGAATTTTTCTGAACATGTTGCTATGACGCTTTACCTAGAGTTACTGCAGTTGTAACCTATAATCAAAACTTGTGAACGTTTAGCAACATAACTGTTACGCGAACACGGACCACACTGTTTTGGTAGCGACCACTGGGGGATTAATTTAGTGAAAAAACGATATTACATGATAAAGGATCACTTTTTCAAAAAATAATCATTCATGGTAAATTTCATTTGCAGAACTATTCATATGTGTAAAATATATTAACTCTTGTTCATAATGATTTTGTCCATAGACGTTTTACTGAACAGAACTTTTAGTAAACAATCGCCAAACCACAGAAATCATCGATTCAAATGTTGTCCAGTCGATGTACTCGTTAAGGTCTACTGTAAAATGTAAAGTAATGTACACTGCTGTTTCACGTTA
>JABFPT010001480.1:7536-21637 GCA_022817245.1 Nixonia krombeini | reverse complement strand
TTTTAAAACATGACAGCATTTCTTATGTAACTTTTCATGTATATATTTTTAATAGAACATCGTTTTGTACAAATTGTTGTGTGGTTGTTGTTGTTATTATAAATTACGTTTGAGAAGCAAGACATGAGTTTGTCCAGCTTTTGCATAATTTATTGTATTTTGACTGTGTATGTTTAATGATACTTTTATATGTGGTAGTTATGTCACTCATGTTTGTTGTAAAGATGCAATTGTCAATGTCCTGTTGCTTGAATGTTAGTTTATTGTATTGTGTGAAGAATGATAATTAATTAAATAAACATATAATGCATTTAAAGTTAAATTGTATATGAATGTGGCATTTTCTTACCTATTCATATTCCTGCACATGAAACATTGCATTGTTTATATTTTATTTTTAAATTACATAAAACAATACTTAACAGTCAATGAATATTTACTTGTTTAAAAAATGTACATGTTTTACAATTATATCAGAGTACACTGGAAATGATATTTTGTTTTGTAATTTTACCTACATATTCTATAAGATAAATTTGCATATTCTTAGTTGATTTCAAGAAAGTATAAATGTAATTCTGTTGATAATCAATGAAGAAGTAAATTCCATGCAATAGTATAAGTGTATACAGTACTCTGAGTTTTCATTAATAGTAACATGTAGTACATTCGTGCATATAAATATCTTAAAAATTATTTTATAATATATATAAATATTTTTGTATTTATTTTATGGTATTATTCAATATTCGTCGCAATAACGTAAACAAAATGTTCACATAAAAATGTAAGCGAAAACATCCAAAAATATTTTAAAAATGGACAGAATAATTTCTACTATAAATGTACTATAGTAAATTTTAATAAACTACTTCTGAAATGGTTCAATATGAAATTTAAATGATGTAAGAAAATTAAGATGATTAAGAATATTAGGAAGATAATTTTATCTTCATTAAGTTGTAGGAATATTGCAGCTGCATGACTCAGTAGCAGATATGAATGTTCCAATTCATAATTATTATAGTATGTATTTATAATATCTATCATAAATTCTAAGCATGGATAATTCTAATATTCGGTTAATATTATTTATTATAGAAAATGATTAATTTTATTGGTTAAAACACAAATAGACAGGTTTTAATAAAGAACGAAAAGCTTTATTGAAATGCTTTTTCAAAACTGTGAATAAAATTAATGTGGCAATTATGTATATGAATTAATATAAAATTGATGATATAATCTACTATAGTTTTTAATTCTAGTTTACATGTCATGTTAAAGACAAGTGCTATCAATAACAACACATGAAAGCGAACGATTATTTTCTTTATGTTTTAGGGACTGATTGATAGTGAGTTTTTTAAAATGATTTTTAAAATATTACATTTTTACAATGATGAATTTGACTTCTTAAATACTTCCTATCAAAAGAGAGTTGTTAATCCATTTCTTATATAAGCGCGTTGTCACATTTTCAGTTACAACTGAGTAATAGAACTGTACGTGGAAATGATTGCTTGCATTAAATTATCTTATTTATAACTAAGAAAATTCATAATTTGGGCAAAGATGGTACTAACTACAAGAATATCAATGTAATATTTTTTTTCAGGTGATAACGAACTTCGAGAAACTCGCAATGGTTCTACATCACGCATGGCATAAAGGTGATATGTTTACTTAAAGTGCACCTGGATATCACATTACAAGTTATTTCTGCAGAATTCTTCAAAGACATGATTGCAGAAACATTTATACAAAAGAGAGAAAATATTTTTCGAAGCTGGTGCCTTCTGCTGTTTAGAGGTAAAGGTAATGTAATAAAAGAGGACTTCACATCTACTGTAAAAGCAAATTAGCCCAATGGTAGATTCTTGCAAATATTTATTTCCTAATTTAAAAAGAGATCATTTATATTATTATACTAAATTGAAATTGAAAGTGTTTACTATATTTTTATGGTTCTAAATGTTTAACTTAGTGTAATAATATACATGACATTAAAATGATTTTATTAACGAAATTTTATGTCTGTCAATACTGTGTTGTGAAAGTAGTTAAGGAAAGATTATTGAAATATTTGAGTTCTGGAATGAAATGTTTGTCGAATCTATCAAATATTATTGACTGACTTGTGTTGTGTTGCACTTTCTCATATAAGAATGCAATTTCTGTCATCATACTGTTAGCAATATTCGCTTCATTCATGCATTTATATCATCACATTTGAATCAACATTTTTCTTGAACATCTTGATTAAAAACATTTGTTACATTTATAAAAATTATACTGTAATTACACTCTATATTATATTATAACTATTTAGGACATGAAAATAGTATACGATATATACTAAATGACTGTTAGCAGAGACAGAAAGTAAAATAATTCTATTTCTTTCATGATTTACTTGTAAATTTTCATAGAGTTTAGTTGTGAAACATTTATCACAGTTATACGTAACAAATTTAATTATGCTAAATTATTATTTCGCATAACCATGTACTTAAAAAGTGTCATTTAGAAAATAACTCGTTCATTATAATATAAAAAAAATCACTCTCGAAACAAATTTGTTGTTTATTATATTTTTTATGCAAAATATTAACAAATGTATAAAACAAAGAATTACAATTGATATATTTAAATCTTTGGTATAAACTGAATCTTTATATTATTTATGTATCGAATCAATCAAATGAACAAATTAAAAGATCATTCAATGTATATTCTATAAACATTTCTCAAATACGTATTTAGATAGTAAAAGTAAACAAATGTACGGGTATTTAAAATTGCAATTTGACTTCTGCTTTAACAGTAATAGAATATTAAAATGGGCCTAAAAAAATTTTTAATTTTCAAAATGTGTCAAACATAATATTTACATAATTTACGTGAATATGCATATTTATCTCATTATAAATTATTTCTTAAAGCAATTATTGATAATATGGTACATTTTATAGTGTAGTAGATGCGCTGCCGAGGGGAATAGTATGTTATAAAATAGTTATTTAAATAAAATACATGTAGTTATAAAACTAAATACTAGTTACAGTAGACTTGAATAATGAAAGAATACTGATTTATTTTATTTACTGGAAGTTATTAAATGAATATACTTTTATATTCATTTCAAATTATCAGATCAGTACAATGTTTAGGATCTGGTTTTAAAACAGTTAATTTTCAAACTCACTGTTTAAACATATTGAATTTTTTTCCTTTGCGTCATATTTTTTTATAAACAATTTTGTAATGCGTTTTTTATACGAATACGAATCTGTGCAACGTTATTGCCGGCTTTTACTATTACAATAAAATTATTTATTGTTTTGAAAGATAACAATGCATTTAACAGGAAAGAAATTTAATCGAAAATAATAAAATCATTTTGAGCATACAAAATCGAACCTTCCTTAATTTTATGAAATGAAACAAGTACTAAATAGTATATACAAGAAATATTACTGTTAAACATATTATTGTAAACATAATTATTATAATATAGTTAAACAATTTTTATCATTTGATCGAAATTGCTACGAACAGTATGCAATACATTTTAATTAATATATTTAAGCAATTAAACATTTCATATTACAAAAATTGAAGTATTTTTTGTAATCTTAACAGTGCCATGTTTTTCATATTCATTTTTGTAGTCGTTAGAGACATATTTAAAAAGCATTTATTGAATGAATTAATTCATGAAATAATGTATGCCTTACGCAATTGTATATAAAAATAGTCCTACTACATCACATCAATAGCGAAGAAAGCATACTTCGCTTGGTACAAATCAGTCAATATTTAATGATACAAAGTATGCATGTAAGAATATGTGTAGAAAAGCTAACATATTTTCAAAAAGAGATTTTTATAGCGATATATAAGATCAAGTACTATATACAATTTTACGTATGATGGAGTTGTATATGAAATATATGCAGAAATTATGTATAAAACGTTACATAGAAACAAAACGATGACTGTTGTTGTCGTAGAAGCCTTTCAAAATTTGATTGATGTTATAGCAGAGCCGGCGTGACCTTTTGCGTAGCCAGGTTCAAAAATTTTTCGTTTCTCTGAAAGCGTTCGCATTTTTTTAATCTGAAATAGTTTCTAGGATATAAGGACTTTATGGAGTTACATTGAACTTTGATGACTGTTGTCACTTCTTTAAACTGAATTTTAGCTACTAAACAAATATTTTGCATCTATTTACGGTATCATCATTTTGGAAAAAGTTAATCAAAATCAGTGTTTTCTAATTGAGTAATTTCCTTAACACCTCATATCCTCCGCACCCGTACTGCAGACGTGTCAACGTTTGATGTCAACATTTAACCGTTTGAGTGCCATGGGTTTTTGTTTCTAGAAATGCATCAATTTACTAAAGAGTGAACGGTAATCGTAAAGTCATGCATCGAGAGAAACCTAGCGTGCTGCGATTTCCGGCTTCGCAGTTTACAGCGTTGGCACTTCTCGACACAGAAAAAAAGAAGCGCAATATCCCTGCTTGCCATTCAAACGGTTAATGTCAACGTCTGCAACACGCTGTAACGAAATATTTCTAAAGACGTTTGAGAAAATATTGCACTCATGTCAGTGTGCAGCAAGATGTCATCGACTAATAGATTATGAGATTGCAATTTCTACACACACACCCGAATATTCAGTCTACTATACAGAGGGTCCCGCGAAACGTCTGATGAGTTTTCCTAGACAAGCGGGACCTTTTATAACGAGGGGGTTGGGTTCGACGAACGAGATAAATCCACCTTGCGCCGGCTCTATGTTATCGTATTTTCTCATAATTATCAGAAATACATTAAATTATACAGTAAAACTACTGAAAACGTTGTGTGTTAGACTCTGATATTATATACGTACGTTACTAGTTTATTATAAATTTAGCAAACGAAAATCTTGCGTATGTTACATTTCTGCAAATAAAGCATAAATTGATAATGAGAGTACATCAATTTTCATACTTTATTGACAAAATTTCGTACTTTTCTGTTTGGAAAACAAATTGTCAGACTTTGGATTAAGGGTAAATTTGTGTAAGTAAAACTATTGTTCAGTTTTTCTGTTTTACAAGATTAGTGAAATTAATTTGTTTACTGTGATTAGAATATTATATAAATTTCTCCAATAAATGTAACAAATGAATTACATAATAAAAAATGAAAATTGATGAAAAGTACCCTTTTTTCAACCATTTTGATAACTTACATTATGTAGCCAACACTCCGTAAAAATTTGGAAAATGCTAGAGAATTGAAATAAGTTTTCCAAAAATCTTACTTTTACAGTCAAGTGAACTGTATAAATGTAAATAATATATTGTCCGTTATTGTGTTTATTACACAAAGTAAAAGCATTGTTAAAGTAGTAACATATCAAGACTGAATTTATGAGTGACCTTTAAATAGCATTAAAGGCAATATTTATTTCTTTAGCGTTAATATATTGGTCATTTGTCTTCGAGGATTTTTTTTTAAATTAACTCTATTCAAATAAGTGTGTTATTGAAAGTATTTTTTCCATTAAACTTATTTTCATGAAAGTAAATTTGTATCTTAGTAGTACATCTATACCAATTCATTCATAAAAATTGTTCGTACCTAAATTTCACATACTATCATAAAGAAGTATAGCAAGTAAAATTAAGGTGATCATACTTTTTGAGAAATTCCAAATGATAATTAATACAACATTCGCAATATTGATAAAAAATGTTAACTTGTGTTTATACACCAAATTTATATGCTTTATTTTATTTTAGAGTAAAAATTGAACATGTTTCTCATATTCCATATAGTTTTATTGTTTGATGTGACAATTAGTACAACTGGTTTTTCAAGGATTATAAGGACTTTCTGAATATAATTGTTGACAGAATAACTGTTGAATCTAAACATTGAAATATTACTTTTACTTGTGATTTACGCGAAAAGTAACAGTTTATGATATAAACATTCTAAACCGTTACAGATTCATTTCATGAGAAACATAGAGTTTTTAACTACCAAACATAATTTTTAAATGCATTGATAAAAAGCATTTTCATACATTTAAATAACTTAATCAATAAACTGTGAAATTAATCCCTTGAAACATTTAATGAAATAATGTTTTATGAAATGTTTAAGGAAATTTCTAGTAAATTGTGTATACGGAGTACGCAAAAAGAGATTTACGTAAACGGTCCCGTTAAACATTTTATTTTTTTCTTCCACCACGTTCTTTCTGCATGAGAGTAACAGAGCTTCCTGTCGTCAAATTGTAATAAGCAAGCGTGTTGTTGTCCTTGAAGAACATTCCCTCGTACTGTAACTTCTGTTTGCCTGGCGGCATGCCAATTAATTCGTGAATTCGAGCCTTCAATACGGCCACTGTATCGTTCAACTGCAATGTGATGTTCAGAGTTTGTCCATTGAGTTTCCATTCGGTTTTTTCGGACATAAGCGGTACATTAATGTTGAGTTGAACTGGTCCCGGGTGTGTAACCATGAACTGTTGTTCGGGTATGAGTGAATCTTCAGTTCTTAATTTTTTGGCCAGCGGTTCATCCTCGGAAGGTTCTTTGGGTGGTTTCAGTGGATTCATCGGTGGTCGAATAGGTGGCTGCATGGAAGGTGGCGGAGGTACGAACGGCATAGCAGGAGTCATCAAGGGAGGAGGTGGCCTTATAGGCGGCATTGGAGCCATCATCATCATGGCTGGCTGTGGCATTACCATCGGCTGTGGAATTCCCATTGTTGGCATATTCATTGGTGCTGGTGGTGGTTGCACTGGTGGTATAACTGGAGGGGGTGCTTTTGGAGCTGGTTTCGGTGGTGCTTTTAAAGTCGCTTGCGGTTTCGAAGCAGCAGCTGCCATGCGAGATAATTCCTGTTCACGATTAGCAGGTTTCGGACCAATTTTTTCTTTTTCTTCATCCGGCAGTAGACCTTTCACTTTGTGTATTTGGTGAATTTGCTCTTCCAAAGTAATGTTTGCACGTGCAGCTCGTGTTGCTGCTTCTACACTTGATGTATGACCATCCCAAGTTACTTTATCATCCTTCTTCTTTTCTTCTTCACCGATTTTCTTACCTACATAATAAAGTTTCATGTGTAATAATTATATAATTTAAGAAATTATCACATTAAAACACTATTATACTATGCAGTAATAAAGTACATATAAAGTAATCTTACCAATGGCTGTTTCTTCATCACCAACACCAAAGATATCAGTACGCCTCTCAGCCAACTGCTTGAGACTGCTTTCAATGGCTGTTCCAGGAGCAAATACAGCTTCCTGTGTCATCTTATTCAAATGTTTATCACGTTGCTCAACCCATCTTGGATCCAGCAAACCAATTCTCATATGCTCCTGCACTTTACTAGCCGGTATTTTTTCTCCAGTAATGGGTGATATCAAATATTCATCAGGAGCAGCTGAACTGGTAGTTTTAATGTTACGTTGTTTAGGATCATATCCCTTCTTAACAACCACACTTCCTGGTGTCGGGGGCAAAGGTGGCGGCTGCATATTAGTATCTTTACTTTTATTATCCTTTGTTTTTTCCATTGTCACATTATCTTCCTCATCATCAGAGTCCTGTTCCATGTCTTGTACATCATTATTGTCCTTTGCTCTGTCTTCGCCACTCTTTGTGCGATCCTGCATTTCTGCATCGCCATCACTTTCAATTTGCATATCTGCATCTCCCTCTTCATCCTCCTCAATGCGTTCTTGCATCAAGACACGAGCTCCAACTTCAGTAGGTGTTGTTGGAGCAGGAAAATTACCAACTTCAAATGGTTGATAATCAACAGTTTCAACCACAACAAAATCATGCCAATCAATTTGAGCATAAGCTACTCTCTCTCGTTCCTGCTCCTCTTCTTCTTTCTGCTTCTGTGCTTCTTGGAACTTGAGCCATTCAGCACGATACTTCACCTTTTCCTTGACCTTTTCCATATCAGTTGCTTCCTCTCGCAAACGTGTCATTAAATCCTTCGGAGGGATCAAAACCTTTGTATATTGTTCTAACAATTTTGTAAAATACTGAAACAAGGAATGCTGAGGTCTCAAAAAATCAAACTGAAAATTCTTTTGCTCACGATTCATAAGGTTTGTCAAGAACTGACGACCGTTACGTGCCACAAATTGAGCAGTCAGTTTAACTATATCTAAGTCCAGAGCTGAAATTGATGGAGGGTCAGCAATAAATTCAAACTCTGGAGGAGGGTCTTTGGGGATAAAAGGCTGCTCTACTTGTTTTAACAGCTCCTGTTGTTTCTGATGAGCAGCTGGAGTTACTCCTTTTGTTGTTGTTTGCTCAGAGTTTGATTCTGTACTGCATTCTTTGACCTTATGTTGATAATATGCGTGATAAGGATCGCCAGCATTCAGGAAATTAAATTTTGGGTTACCCAATTCCTTTTCACGGATTTTTGACTCGAATGCTGAGCCAACCCTGGCTACGAAACTGGCGGTCTTGTCGACAATATTGCGAACCTCTGGTGGTGGGTAAATAATACCTACAACGGGCTGCGTTAGTGGGGCCGTATCTTCTTGTTCAGTTGTTGTTGCTGTTGGTGGCTCGGGTGGCATTTCTACTTGCACAGGCATCTTGGATATCTATTGCTATTTTTATCCAATAATACACGATTTTCCCACTACTTTCAAGTAATTATATATATTACGTTTACGATATCACAAACCAAAGAAGTCAAATTAATAGAATTAAACGTCGAGTAGATGATGATCAAATTCGAGGTTATGTTGCTGGTAACACTAAAAGCCGATACATAGAACACGCTGACAAATCAGCTGACGAGGGAAGCTTAGGTTAGGTTTTCATCGAACGACATTCCCAATTGAAACTGATTTTAATTTATTTATGACTTTGATGTATAAAAAGAGTAGAAAAAGGAGGGATGAATAAATAAACTTTCACAACAATTTCCTATAGTATACACTTCACCATTAAAGCCAAAACTTATGAAGTGCTACATAATATCTCTGTCTTTGTCTACTTCTTCAAATTAAACGAAGATAGACAATACTAGATTGTTCTCGAGTGTTCGCAAATTAATCGAACATATGCTGTGTATTGTTACTGACTACTATCTATTCGGAGTTTATTACATATATATGGCGTTTTCTTATAAACCGTTTAATGTAAACAACGCAATCTGAAAAATTCTACATCACATTTGTATGAAAAGAAATATAAAATATGAAATGAAATATACTACTGCTTGCTACACGCAAAATAAGGTAACAAAATTGCAGCTGTGAACAGACTTAATGTATTTGTGACGTGAGTGCATTGCCTTGCAAGTTCCAACGTCTCCATACAACACAGTCCACTGCACACACACATACGCATACAATCTCATCTGCACTAATAACGGAAAATGACAGATAAGAACGTGTACAAGTGTTAAATACAATGTGCCACGAGGAATACAAGTTAGTTTATATTCTTTGTGCAAGCATACGAGTAACGACTGCCCCTTCGTAGCGAATTTTGTGTTCTTCCGTGTATGCCGAATAGAATAAACTGCACACATCGAACTTATGATTTGATTTTCCTCCGTGTTCGCTTCAAACTCATCTATATCAATTTTCTTTAATGTAATTACCGAAGTGTTGTGATCGTTGATAGAGAATCTGTTTTGAATAGGGTAAAGTACAAGAAGCAGTTTTGCTTTGATTTTCTTTCATTTATACATTTTTACATTTTTGTTTTGGAATTATATTTAATACGTTATATGTGTTATGCTCTATGCACGCGAGTTTCCATCATCGACCTATTATCAATGGATATAATCACTGCTTTATTATTTACACGAACGTGTGCACAATAAAGTAGAATAATTGATCCTCTAAAATATGTTATAGACTATATAAAACATATATTAGGCTATGTTTCTGTATTGTATAAACATATTGAGTATATTTTTTTGTTGAAAAATTGCCAGAACCTCAAATTAGATGGTGCACTTGCATAAATAAATAATTGTTGCAAAAGTAGATTACTTACAATGTATGCACCAACAGGCTAATCATTAATTTTTGCACAAACAGTACATTAGAATTTGCAATTATTATTTGAAGGTTACTTACAAGTCTTGCGTTCATTGATTGTGATAAACTCTTATCCGTTAGGAAACAGACTGTTACTATTATTTTCTTTGTAATATCAGTGTAAATAATTATTATAGGAATGTTATCTTTATCTTATTAATTAATGTAGTCATTTAAACTATTTTCATATGGTTGATTAACGGAGACTAAATCTATCTGTTTTCTTTGGATTAGTAATTTTATTTAATTAATTTTAAGAAATGATGTCATGTTTTTCATGTAATAGAAAATGTTGAGTTTAAGAATACTGTTTATTAACATTTTTAATATTTTTCATATTTAGCTTTTTAGAAGTTCCAATTTGCTACAATTTCAGGTTTTTTCATATACTAAATAAAATTTATCACAATATCATGATTTAAAAACATTATTGTATTGTTCTCCTTATCGCCTTATTATATTTATAATTATATGTAAATATGATTGCAGGTAACTGATACTTTCCTTGACATCTTGACAAAAAAGTTGAAAGTATTATATACTTTAAAATGATATATTCAACTTAATACATAAACATGTGGAAAATTTGTATACTTTAATTGTCAGTTTAATATATACTGTAATAAACATATGACATTCAATTGAACAATCATTTGCTGGAAACCAATATTTTAATACTTTTATATTCTGACAATCAGAAATAAAATTTATCACTTAATATATTTTTATTATCACTTTTTCTGTAAATATAATATATATAGTTTATTTTGTAATTAATATTTATTTTATTTATGATATTATGTTCAGTACGAATATTTGTTAAAATGACGTTAGTTATGTAATTACCGTGACCTTTAACTTACTGTTATCATAGCTAAGTCAATTCAAATACATTCTCTATGCTGCTTTAAAAATGTATAGTTTGTGATATGCAGATTAATTTTTCAATAACTTTTTTCTAGTATATTTCATTAAAAAAGTGTTTTTACAAATGCAGAGAATAGTTGTAACATATTTTATAGAATAAAACTGTGATAAAAGAAAGAAAGCTTTTTATTATTGATTGTTTTTTATACATTATAGTTTACTTTCTTTACACTTAACAAGTGAATGTGAAATTTACATACACATATGCATGGTATACTTTATGTTAAACAATATTTTATATTACTATCTAAGATACATTTATTTAGATACATGTTAAATTAGAATAAGAATATGTATTTTCATTCTAATACTTCTACATGATATCAGTAACTTTTTATTTTACAGTTGTACATATCCATAAACTATTATTATTATTTTTTTATTTCATACGATTAGTTAAATACTTAAAAAAATTACATGTGGGTGTTTTGTAAGTTTAAAAATTGTTACCAATGATGATAATTATTTAAAAATTGAATATTGATTTCATTAAGACAGTCACGTTCAATTTATTTCTAACATTTTACTTATATTTATAGAAATCCTTAATAATACGATTATTATGACTAACATGCTACTCTTTACATAAACTACTCCAGTTCTTCTTTTTATAATAAGATAATTTTGTTTATACTAAGGTAACAAAATATGAATAAGAGACTAAATGTTTAAATTGCTAAACTTGCTTGTTAAAAGCATTAATGTTTAGTACTGTACAGAGTAATATTCATACAGGCAAAAGATTAGAAACTATTAGAATAATCATAGCCTTTTGTATTTAATTATCTAACAATGTCTTGTCATATATAATTTTATCTAAAATACATGATAAGAGTACATTTTTATGTTTAATTTACTATTTCATTTCTAGAATGAAAGTTCATGAAAAAATAGTAGAAATAATTTTAAAAGTTTCAAACTCATTTTATTATCTTTTTTCACAAGTAATTGCTTGAGATCTCACTTAATTTAAGTAGCATTGGAATGTTGACAGATTTAATTTCTTTTGAAAAATGTGGCTGTATTTACGTAAGTTTGAACCAAATTGTTATAATACTTCTATCAAATAATACTTTTTAACACTGTCAAATAGGTTGTTTTGCTGTCAACAAAAGAAGTGGGGAAGAAAATAGAAACAGATTTTGATAATGTCGCAAATGGGGAATACGGAAACTTGTACCGAAAGTCAAGATGTAATAACAACTGAATCAAAAACACCAACACAAGGAAATGCAGCAGGATTACGTCATCGCGTACCTTGGAGCGATCGAGTATCTATAACCAGTGATATTCCTGGTCTACATGAAGTTAAGGATTTATTGGAAGATGACGATGATGCGAGTTGTTTAGCGGAAGAAGAGGATGGCGTGGGATGTCCACTGCCATCCACACCCGAGGATGATCGACTTTTGGATTGTGAGGTAGCTTTTCTGGTAATTATTTACATTACAGGACACCTTACAAAGTTTATTATTTTGAAGTATTGAGCTAATTACAGATTTTGCCAGTGAATAATTTTAAATATTTATGAAATCTGCCCTGTCTCATATTATGTGGGAGGTGCTATTCAAAAGACTTTGAAATTCATCAATAAATAAAATTACACCAGTTCTAGGTCTCATTTGTTACATGAAAACACACATAGTAATTTCAGTGCTTATGCCGTGAATGAAATATATTGTAGATATTTTGTGGGTACTACATTCAATATTTCCTGCAATTCTGTTTAAACTTGTCTATTCTGTCAAATCATTATCGCCTTTTAAAGTTGATCTTCATTTTGGATGAGGAACAATCGCCATATCGTTTTCCTTAAAAACTTGTTGCATGATGAAAGCGGTATGTGGCCTTGTGTTGTAATAGAAGATCTCTTTGTTTATTCACTCAATGTTCCACTTCGTTGGACATTTTCGCTTCAAGTTTTCCTTCAACCGTATCCATCGATTGAATAGGAGGAATGAACTTTGTTAATCAGTATTGAAGAATACAAATGGACATAGATTTGAAATTGTTCTTGACTCGACCAGAAAAAAAGGGCTCTTGCACTGACATGACTCACGCCTTTTTTTGTAAAATCGTATAAAATTCTTTCTTCAAAATGAAACCCTTTCTTATAAAATTCTTATTATAAGACATCGTTGGTTATGAAAGTTACCAGTGATAACTTCAGAAAATAATCTGGATCATATTCAAATTCTTGTATTTTTATATAATACAGTTCTGTGAACAAAATCTGAGGATACTTCCTATGTAATAATTATTTAGTGATAAACAGGTTTTAGATAGCCTATAAATATTTTTAAAAAAACATGTTCCATTCTATGCCATTTTTTCAGATTCCGATTATTATGAATGATTATCATCAACCGATCTATTGTCAGTTTCGAAAAGTGAAGTAGTCATACATTTATGTCTGTTATAAAATATTGTTAGCTACACAATTGTTTTTTTAAAGTTTTTCTTTATTCTATGGTTTTCCTAAGTTGAAAGCACTTTCGTACAAACAAGATGCCATTTCATGTGCGTTATTGTAACTAAAACCAAACATGTTGGTGAAGAAATACTTATACGAGATAAATACGTTTATTCAGTATGAAGCGTTACATGTATATGTTGAAAGTATATGAACTGACTAACTCAATTAATAATTTGTAAGGCGTTCGGTAATGTAAATAGTTATAAATAAGATGGTACTTGATTTATCTGCGTGTACGTATTTGACACAAAATCTAAACGTAATATTTTGTTTAGTCAATTATGTCCTCATACACTCTTTTTATATATACGTGGATTTGTTGTGTTAAACTATTATATTATTTATTAAAATTACTTCATATCATTTAATTTTTTACATCACTTTCTGTTTACATTTTATAACGTTAAACTAATTTCTTGGTTGTTTTTTAAGATTAATTTATCTGTTTATTTTTAAATCTAACAAGTCAAAAATACAAAAAATATTAATTCACTGATTTAGGAAATAAATTAATATTTATTGCATTTACATATACAAATGATGTTTAAAGGAAGTATTTAATCTAAATTCTACTATACATTGCCTATATAT
>JABFPT010001479.1:0-19377 GCA_022817245.1 Nixonia krombeini | reverse complement strand
TGTCTCCAGAGGAAAGCCATGATTTGGGAACATGAAGTTTATAACTGTATGGAATATAAATCACCTCTGCATTTCTTTCATACTTTCGAAGGAGAAGAGTACATGACTGCATTTAATTTTGCTAGTGAAACAGATGCAGTGATTTTAAAGTATGTTGTTGATTCTTTATACACTTTGGAATATCAAAAAATTTTGAAAAAGAAGTACTATTTTATTAGAAAAGTAGTTATAGTTCTATTTACAATAGTAATTTATATTTTCATTTGGTAAAATATGTTTTGTAATGATTATTGAATTTTATGAATTATCTTTATTCAATTTAATTCATTTGATAAACTAAATCATGATATAATTAGTGATTTTATTCAAGATTTATTTTTTTTATTCAGACCATTGACCAGCATATTCATAAGCTTAAATATGTCCAATTATGTTATTAATCTTGTCATTATTGAAGTTGTACATTACACAGTTACTTTTATTTAATTCAATGAATTATTAAACACATTTTTTAAAGGAATATTTTGCTGGAAAAGCTCAATGCAAGACGATATCGGGATAAGCGTAAAAGTCAAACCGAGACAACATGTGAATCTATAACTTTGCCTCGTAAAAGCCAAAGTAGTATTTCATCAATAGGCATGATACCAGGCTCAACAGGAAGTCTCTTAAATGGATCACCATCTTCCCTTGGTTTGAATAAAAGTGTTTCTAGTAGTTTCATGAGTAAAAGTAAGAAGGAGAAAAAGAAGCAGAAAGATACGAAACTAACAAAGGATCAAATTGGTTTTCCTTCAGATTTCAGGTAAACAGCAGATTTTTAATCATGCAAAAGCAAATAATGTTTATACGCATTTTAATCGTTTGTTTTTTTACTTCGTAGACATGTAACTCACATGGGGTGGAACCCACATAATAAAGGTTTAGAATTGGATTCCATGGATCTTACATTGAAAAAAGCATTTGATGACGCAGGTATTTCTGAGAATGTTATGAAGAGTAGAAAAACTCGTGAATTTATATATGATGTTCTGGATCAATTTGAAAACAAGAAAATGCAAGAGATTGGAACTACTTCAAGTGATCGAATACCATCCATGGACACTCCATGCTCTCTTTTGCCTCCAAAACCTAACTCTGAAGTACCACCCCCTATTCCAGTTAGAACAATTCCTGTTAGCACGAATTCATCTTCCAATACCGTAAGTTTCAGCAGTTATTTTCGTATTTGTAGGTTTTTCTTTAATACTTTTTAACCCTTTCGTTACGGGCGATTTCTCTCCTTCGGCATGCTCGCTGAACGAGTCACCGCACCAAAAATGTATACGGTGCTCGAGAAAGATCGTCAGCAGCTGCACTTATGCCTCATCGCAACCCGACTTGCTATGACAGTGATTATTGAAAAAAAAAGCCCTAAAAACGGGTTATTTATAACTTCAAAACACACACACGCTTTTAAATACACTTTATAATCTAACAAGATTATAGAATATAATAATGTGTACGGTACGCAACATCTTATGCAGAGGAACTTAAGTTGCCCATTGTACGTCAATTGCATTTTATGTAGAACAACTAAAGTCAATCGTAGCAAGGAAAGGGTTAAGAAACTGTTTTTAAGTTAAATTTATTAGTAAATGGAATAATGACACCATTATTTTTCACAATATTCCAATCACTGATTATTATACATATACTTAGTACCAAACAAGAAGTGCACCTCCTTTGCCACCTTTACATAGCCAATCAACTATATCTGCCACACCAACTTTGCCATCAGTACACAGGTACCATTTTACAAAATTATTATTAATTTACCTTTATTATATTCATAATTACAAAGTTTCATAAATGTTATCAATAGAAACAATACAATATCTATTTACAGGATACTTCCAACGAGACCACCACCACCGGTTAACCCTCCAGTCACAGCATTGCCACCACCTCCGGCACCACCACCATTGCCACCAGCAGTTTCGCCACGAGAGCAATCATTAAGTAGTGCAACGACGACGACGCTACCACCACCTCCACCACCGTTGCCAGACTTGCCTAATAATACTAAAAGGGAAGTTAAAAGTGAAAGTGAGGGTCAATTTTACGATTCTCAATCTATGCTAACAGAATCTATTAAAAGTGGGACGTCACTCAGAGTAAGACTTTAGCCAGTTTTTAACAATGAATTATATTATAGCTGTCTGTATCACATATTGTGCAATACAATTTAATCGAATGCAAACATGTTAAGATATATTGTTTAATAATTGCAGAAAATTTCAAAAAATGAAACAAAACCAAATCCGATTGGAGACTCCAGAAGTGACCTTCTTCATCAGATACGTCAAGGAATTGAACTGAAACCTGTTATTAGCGAGTCAAAGCCTGCTCCTGCCCCTGGACCGATTGCACAGGATGGCTTGGCAGGTGCTCTTTTAAGAGCTTTGGCAGAGCGATCGCGTGCAATTCACAGTGACAGTGATGATTCAACGAGTGATACAACTGATGACGATGACGATGAATGGGATGACTAGCTCATTTTTTCGCTAACGAATCTATGGTAAGAAGGAACAAAATAATTATAATTTTTATTTATAAAATAATTAGAATGTTCATTGTGATAATTCTTGAAGTCTGCTCTAATGTCAATTTTTTTTAACTCTGTTTTTGTAATTATATGATATTCCATATAAATATAAATATATGTAATAATACAATATTTCCATGACATCTTGTTATTGTATTAGGAGGACCGGAAAGTAATGTCGTTTCTATGCATGTCAATATTTGTTTCTCATTTGTTAGCTCATTGTGTACTACAACGTCGTGCCAAAAATATTTTCAAGTTAAGGTGACTTGTTTACTTGTGAATAATTACATCTTAATTTCTTTTGGCAACTTTGGATGAACTGGTCAGCCAAATACCAGATGAGGTACATATCCGACATTGTATGTTTTTCAACTTTACAAGGGTAGTAACGAAACAGTTGCTATCAAACACATTTGCTACGTATATCCAAGTGCATTAGACGTTCGGTCAGGAAGATCAACAACTTTAGATGATGACGTGTTAAGGCGAAAGTGTAAGCAAATCCGTGTCAGACAATCGAGGAAATGTCAAACACTTATACAAAGAACATTTGCAGCAGATTGATAAAGTAAGCAGAGCAGGTGTTTGTCTCTCGCATAATGTGTGCGAAAAGAATGAAAGTAACCGATCCACGACATGCAACTTATTGCTTCAACGACCCAATGCAGAAGCGTTTTTTGATTGCTTGATCACTGGAAATGAAAAATGTGTCCTCTATGATAATTCAAAATGCAAAAGGCAGTGGCTCTCTGCGAATGAATCACCACGAAGTATTGTTAAGCCAGGCTTACATACCAAAAAAGCACTTTTGTGTGTTTGGTGGAGTACTCGCGGAATCTGTCATTTTAAAGTGCTGAAACCTAGCCTACTGTGAATGCAGACCTTTACTGTGAACAACTGGATCGAGTAAATCAATCTTTAATTGAAAAGTTTTCAGCGATTGAAGCGATTTATCGCTTCAACACTTTCTAAGTAACAAAAAATTTGAAAATTTGGATGATATCGAAAATATCGTCTTCAGATATTTAATTCAACAACTAATTGATTTTTATCGATCTGGCATTGAAAATTTGCAAATTAGATGGCAGAAGGTTGCCGATAACGAGGGTGATTACATTACTGATTAAAAATAAAAACTTGTTCAAAATTTATGTATTTGAATTTAATATAAAGAACGACATTACTTTACAGCCCCCTAATAAAATCTTTATAGTGATTTGTATGAATTGTTAATAAAAATAATAATGTTATTGTGTCAGTTTGCACGGCAGTAATTTGTAAGTAATGAATTATTTAACATTTCAGAATTGCGTTGACTGTATTAAATGCAGCATTCTTTCGTACTACGTGGACAATGTTCACAAATTTGCTATACGCTCAAAAATTCGGTAACGAATTAATCCATCATTTAGTGTCAAAAGCACAACATGGAATGCTTATTTGAATTTTCATTTTGAAATTTCGTTCGTTAATAATTAAAAATTCTAACTTGTGATTTTTCAGAATAAATTGAAAATTTCATTATCATACATTACGTGAATGTTTTTCTTTTTACTATAATATAAAAAACTAGAGCGTGTTTCACGTAAATTGTTAATTGCAGAAGTTAAACTAACTGTAGATTGAAAATAGATCTACCGATTTTTACGCACAAAATAAAACGCTCGTACAGAACGTAATGTTTCTTGCGTTATATTAGACACATCTGCAGCGAAATAAACGCATCTACATTAAGTAATCATCGAATAGTACAAGCTGATCATGTAAAGCGTTACAAATAAATAAAAACTGTAAACAAATCTGTTTTATTGAAAAAAGGAAAAAGATACTTTTGAGAATTAATTCTTACTTTCTGCGTATTATGTATTAAAAGCTTATAAAATGTTGTACTAAAACATTGATAATGAAATGTATATTGAATAAATAATTATCTTTAACATTATAATTTATGAGAAGTAGAATTACTGCTACTACTAATATTGTTATTAACTATGATAATAAAATGAAATTTTCCTTGTAACATCACGTAGAGTCAACATATGGTCCGTTTATTTTGAAAGTGGTGTAAGTCTATTTTACAAAAAAGTGAGGTATCACGTAATTTACGCTTAATTTAGTATAAACTTTTTATTTACTTTTTAATTACTTTGTATTTGATATCTGAAAAAATGCCAATGCTTTGTTTGATTTAAAATGTACCGATAAAAGAAATTGTGTAGCGATTGATCATGAATGCAATGTAAGTTCACTTTAAGTATAAAGATATTGAAAAATGTAATTATATGGAGCAGTTATTACCTTATATACCATTGTGCATTGTGCATGAATATTTCAAAATATTGTCATATAAAGAGCATAAATAAATTGATAGCAATATCTTATGTTAAGTTTAACAATATATAGATATAATTGACACTGAAAATAAAAAATAGTACTCGTATTTTATTTTTTGTTATTATTTATAAACAAAATTAGATTAATACAAAATATGTTTTAAATGACATTTAATCTTTCATAATTCAAATGGAATGATTTTTACTAGTAAGTAATTATGAAAATGGTGTAAGTCCATTTACAGACCGTAAATATATATTACTTAGGTTAAATTCACCTACAAGAAATGCATATAATCAAATTACATATTGATAAATTATTAGAAATATTGTCAGACTTAACATACTTAATGTATATATTTCAATTGACTAATATGCTAACCTTTAATTTTCTTGAAACAACAAAAGTAGACTTACACCACTTTCTGAAATGAATGGTCCATATTATTATTCATTAGTAATAAGCATTTCACTTGCTACCAAGGCATATTGTTGGTACTCAACTTGATATAATAATTAGTTAGAATATTTTGCTGTAAAATGGGAGTATATGAAAATTAAACTAGATAAATGGACAAAGCAGAGTGCATACAGTGTATAATATGTGCTAACTCTTTTGCTTTATTAGTTTTTTCATCAGAATCCGTCATAGTCATTTTCGGTAATACAGTTGCTTATGCACTTACGCACAACGAGCATGACTCATTTTTCATATGGGTAATTCCAAAAGTATATCGCGCGTCTCGTGAATTTATAGGATAAGTAGTTAATGTTATTATTTGTTATATGATACAGTATTAACAATTCAGATAATTATGGTAATAAAAACTTCAAGAATCTATCTTCCTTTTTGAATACATATAACTTTAGATTTGACTACTGTGTAATTGTTTTACAGTAACAAGCTTATTTCAAATTATATATTTTATTATTTTTATTTACTTTTTTATTCGAAAAAATGAATAAATCGCGTATCTCTTTAAAGGTGAAAGAAAAGTTAATATTTCGTAAAAGCATAGTGATTTATTTTGAAAAATCTGAAGAATTCACATTATTTCAATTAAATAAATGAATTTCATATATTTTTTCTTATATTACGGTACATAAAAAATATAAATAATAAGTCATATGAGTCGTTACACCTAGAAGAGAATAAAACATTTTTTATTGTAACTGAATGTTGAATAAAAACTTAGTTATACAATAAGGAATTATCTTTAGATCTAACGTTCATTGAAAACTTAGATATTCAAACTTGTTTTGTCATTAGAGCAAAAAATAATACGTGTTAACTTAAGCTCTAATGCAAATCGGTATGTGCTATCTGTTATATGAACAAAAGTATTTTTAATTGGCGATTGTACAAGAATCTTTAAATTCTGAGAAATATTAGACAATCATAGTTCATATTATACAATTAACTGGAAATTAAAAAAGGATACAGTTGTATTTTAAATGATACATAATCTTTGGTCTCAGAGACGACATTCCATATGTCGTGTAAGTATGCGTGAAAGACTGAAGTCAGTTCATGCCCATACACATTTGAGAAAACTTCTCATTATCTACATACAATACGTGTCTTTAAGCGCATCACTTTTGTTTTTAAAAATTACATAACTAATCGAGGCACAAATTCTCTTCGAACTGAAAAATATTGCACAATTTAATTTTACTTCGATGAGGTGCATAAACTTAAAAAGCATACACTTTACGAATTATCAATTTCCGTATTTAACATTTTATAAATAGTTCAAACGTATGGCGTTTGAGACTTAATCACAAAGTGTAGAATTAAAATTCAATATTTGATAAATTTGATTGATTGATACTTGATAAAAATGTATCGTTAATTTTATAATTAATTTAGAAAAAATTTGCGTACAATTTCGTGACACATAGCTATAATACTCTTCTGTTAAAATATATATATTCTGTTACCCATTACGACTGTAAAAGTCATTGAATTGGGAGTGGCTTTGTTTGTATTTTACAACACGCGAGTTTTATCAACACACGTTTATAAATTATATTATTCAAATGATGTATACCTGTTAAGATTTTTCCACAATTTCTTCAAAATATATCGCTTTTCAGAAATCAACCACGTATGAAATATACTTATGAGCTGATAATGTCTTCACAATTTGAAATGTATTGTTATATTAAATTAATATCGAGTTTCAAGTTTTTTCTACTCAAATTATAAAAAAGATTATCTTTGCTACGCAGGAAGTTCGATTACACATAAGATAAGCATTATTAGATATTTACAGTTCAACTAGTCTATTTATATCCTTGTATTTTTTACATTTCAATTTCAAAAGTATACTATAATGAATAGTACAAATTATTAGTGATGTCTTTTAAATTGTGTGAAATAGTATAATTAAAAAACAAAATTAATTATGCCGTAAAATGTAATATTAATAATTAAAGATAGTTGAAAATATTTCAAAGACCGATGCACAGATCACTATTGACATATGTTTTTGAAATTCATCAGTGCAGCTCCATTAAATAATTTACAAATTTTGTAGCCCTATCTGAGAAAACTTTCATATAAATAAAACTTCATATAAATATGTTTCTAACAAAAAGAATATCAAATATTTGATAAAGTAATTCATAAAATCGAATATATTAGAAAATCATAAAAGATATCTTTAAAATTACAGCTCAACATGTACATTGTCATTAACAATGTTTTGACATTTATATTAGTACAGAGGTAGAAAAATGTGTACTGTGGCAATGGCAAATGAGTGTATCATAACCCATCACTGTTCACCTAGCTTCTACAGGTAATTTTATGTTTTGTATAATAGCAAATATTCATAAATTCGATACATAGAAATACTGCAATTTTATAAATCTAAATTTAATGTAAACACATTATTTCGCTTTTAATTGAAATTGAAATACGAATAGTATGGTTATAGTTTCCTCAATTTATATTTTGGAGAAATTAAATATCAATACTCAAAACTGAAACCAATGGTTAGTAGTTCAATTTTGATAAAAAAAGTAAATGAACATATTATAATATATTATAGTAAATTAACAAGTGATATTAGCAAGAATAAAATAACTGTTGGTGAAAAATCAATAATTACACTGGAATTAAAAAAAAGATGCTCAGTGATTACATTCGTCCAAATAAATGTATAATATTTATCATTTATACTAAAATAAACATGCTTTACTATTCAATTGAACGGCGACTAACATAAAATCGCAGTGTTTCAAATGTAATCGATGTTGTAAAGATAGTACGGACACATTCTGTTCACAGAATGGCATATCTGTCCCTTAAAAACAGAGAACATCTACAATGTTTTGGCGAGATTGAAAAGAATTTCAAACTCTTGATCCCCATCACTAGATAAGAAGAGTACATGAGAAGAAAGCGCGTCATAAGCGTTGCTCAAGTTTACACGACAACTATCTTATGATTGTTGCCATTTGGCAAGAGAACGTAGTAGACACGCTTCCCCTTATCTCATTGAAATTGT
The DNA here is from genome assembly GCA_022817245.1 of Nixonia krombeini. Taxonomy (NCBI): domain Eukaryota; kingdom Metazoa; phylum Arthropoda; class Insecta; order Hymenoptera; family Scelionidae; genus Nixonia; species Nixonia krombeini. The sequence continues at coordinate 10,939 of JABFPT010001479.1, read as the reverse complement.
GACAAGTTTCCTTGATATTGTTGACTGCTAGAAAAAGATCCACTTTGTGTCTGCTGTTCGTTCCTTTCTATGACACTCTGCATTTCAGTCATGGAGCTACCGCCATTGCTACCATTGCTGCCACCGCTGCCGCTGTTGCCTCCGCCGCCGCCGCTGACGCCGGCACTACCTCCAGCGCTACCATCGCTGAGGTTTCCAGATCCAGAAATATCACCTTCCGTTACATTTATTTCGTTAGACTGCTGCGATTGATGCTGCTGGGTTCCGTTGCTTTGAGTAATATTATTCTTCGATCTATGCCGTAATTTGTGGGTAGTCAAGTATTGTTTTACAGAGAAAGCTCGTTGGCAGATGTCGCATTTATATGGTAAGGAACCAGTAGAAGCAACACCATCGACAGTGACGGGTGTGTGTGTTGTTAAATGAATTAAGTAGTAATGCTTTATCACAAAGGATTTACCACAAGTTTCACAGATATAAGGTCCGGATACTCCGTGGGTTTTACGATGTTTGTGTAGATTATCTTTACGTGAGAAACTTTTACCACACATGTCACACTCGTGCATCTTTTGACCTGTGTGTGACACTAAGTGTCTAACTAAGTGTTCTTTACGACTGAAAGCTTTTGAGCAAGTTGTACATATATATGGACGTTCACCAGTATGGAGTTTTCTGTGCTGGAATAAGTGTTCTTTTCTCTTGAAAGGTTTCCCACATACTTCACATGGAAACTGGTTATTTCCATTTACCTAAAATATTGAAATGCATTTTATTGTCGAATGACATCAAAGAATATGTTTATTTTATCATTCATTCTATATTATCAAGTTGAAAAGTTCTTTTTCGCCTAATTCGCAAAATTAGGTCAGGCCTGGCCAACGCAAATGGTTTCACGGGTCACTTGGATGACGCGTTACGTAACATCGGGCCACACATTTTTAGATGAATATACTTTTAAAAAAGGTAGTACAAATACAAAATGAATACAATTTTATTGTTATACTATGATTAAATGTGATTAACTTTCGAGTCTTAATCAATGAGATATTTGGTTATCTTTTCTTTCGTTTAGTTTTTGTAAATCTATTAGGTTGTTCGGAAAGTAATTTCGTTTGTTTTTCGTTCCGTCGGGCTTTGAGATTAAATCTAGGCATTTCAAATTATCATGAACGGTCGAATTCGACAAATTTAATCTTTCAGCAATTTCATGAATTGTCATTCGCCGGTTTACATCAATTAATGCTTCTATTGTGTATTCATCAGCTCCAACTGGTCTTCCAGAACGTGGTGCATCTTCAACATCAAAATTGCCGAATTAAAATTTTGCAAACTAGTTTTGATACTGGCGTTCTGCCAATACATCTTCTCCATACACGTCAGATAATATTTTTCTTGCTTGAATAGCATTTTAACGTTTTCGATAGTAAAAAGTAAACTATGCCGAAGTTGCTGCTGTTCACTTTTCATATTTGAAAGAGCACCAATCAAAAACTGCTGCATAGAATTAATCGAAGTTTTTCATAAGCAAGCATTGTTATATCAGCTGTCAAAATATATAACGGTTATGCAGCTTAAGAGTGAAGTTGGCTGCGAAAATATACAATTAAATCCTCTGTTGGGAAAAAACGATATTACTTTCCGAACAAGATAATATATTGAGTGATGTAAAAAAGTCTCCGCCGTTTATTATGGCAAATCTAATGGCAAAAACGGCGAAGACTTTTTATAACACCCAATATTTATATTCGACGTTGCACTTCTTAGCTGGTTTTCTAAGTTGGTTTTAGTTAATGAAGCACATAATGAATTCCTCCTTGTAAATATCCTTTTCGTAAAAAGTGTTCTAGAATTCGTCGTCGCACTTGCGCATTATAACAATGACATATGTAAACTTTCATTTATGTAATATATTGTTGTATACATACAACGAGAAATCCACGTTTCAAGAAAAGTATAAAATCAACATGCAGGTCGCACAGTTTAACATGATGAGCTGCATGCAACCCATAGGCCGCGTGTTGGCCAGGCTTGAATTAGAGGACAGTGTCCAATTTACAAAGTCAAGATTTAAAGAGTGGGAGTAGCAACAACTACAGTTACAGTATGACATTCTGATAATAGCATAAATGCTTGAAGTGCAACAGCTGTGTTAAACAGGTATTTAAAAATATGAAAAAGTGAGATATTAATATTTTAATTAACTTATCGAAAGGAATCACAATATTGCTATTTCTCAAATCATAAATTAGATGTATGTCAAATGTAGCCATTCTTACCTGTGGTGGATCCTCTTTTGGCTGTATGTCAAGATGATCATTTAATATTTGAACAGAACCACAGCTATGACCATTCATTTGATTTATAGAAGAAAAACTTTTGCCGCAATCACGGCAAATCAAATGCTTCGTTGTTTGTGTAATCATTTGTGGATTTATGGGTATCAGTGACGATGATTCTGGGCCTGCACGTATTTTGAGAAATTCCGAAATGGGTCCTATAGAACTACGTGTTATCGTGTCGTCAGCCTTAATGAAGGTTTTTAAGTCTTTCGATTCATCACGATGTGTTTGTGTTGTTAACGAATTGTCTTTGAATCCTAGATTTAGGAACACTTCTGGAGTCTGCATTGTTGTATATGTTGGGATGCTTTGACCATTTATATCATTCTTTGGAGTATCACTCTGCACCTTTTGAATAACTTGCTGACCTGATTCAGGTGAATCATCTTCATGTTTTAAAACAATATTATTATTTTGTATTGAGTGGACTTGTTGCTCCTGCTGCTTCTCTACGTGATGTAAATGCCTTTGCTGTTTCTCAAATTCTCTTTGCTGCCGTTGCAGTTGCTGAATTTGTTGAACTATGTGTGATTGAGCCTGTTGTTGATTTACAAGCGACTGATTTTGCGGTTGATTGATTTGGTTGGTTGGATTGGAAATTGGTTGTTGCGTCATCTGTCGCAGGGACTGCTGGTTTATTTGATTCTGATTGTGTAACTGATTTTGAACTTGTTGCAATTGATTTGACTGAGAATGCTCAGTTATTTGATTGTGTGTTTGATTTTGTTGCTGGGTAACCTGTTGTGATGTTTGCTGCTGATAGCTGTAATGTGTTTCTGCTGTTGCTTCAACCACAGCAGCTGCAACACCACCTCCTTGCATCTATAATGTTACATTAACAATTTATTACGTAATGTACAATTACCTTTGCACTTTTGGACATGGCTTTCTTTTATTGAGCATTTAGTTTTCTGGTACTAGAATATTTATATAGAACTTTGGAAAAATTTATTAATAAAATTTTATCAAATAAATGAGAATAAAAATATCAAACCTACTTCATAATGAAATTGAATTTAAAATAAGAGAAGAAAATACTAGAACTGAAGATCATAGTTTTAAATCTTGCTTTAATAGATACGTAAATATGAATTCTTGTGTTCAAAACTGCTAATAGATAATACCTGCATGGCACATTTGTACTGTTGAACTCTAGCTTGTACACCACTGATGATTTGTATATTGGATGCATTGACATTGCTTACAAGAACTGGATGCTGATTTTGTACTTCAGCAGAAATTACTTGACTGTTTGGTATCTTATCAACTGATTTTAACGGATCTTCTTCATTGCATGGTTCAGATGAATGTGTGATTGGAATAACTGACTCATCTGGACTTCGAGGTCTTTCCTTCTCTGTGTTTTTTACATAGACCTTTCCCTCTTTTAAAAAATCTTCTGAGAAGCGCAATGACGTAAAATAAGATTCTAACATACTTTCTGCAGTAACTACAGCTTCTCGAAATTCCATAAAACTTTCCAGTTTTTTTATACACTCATGGCAAACAATTTTTGGTAATGAATCTTCCTCCAAAACCTATTTTGATTAAAAAAGTGAAAAAGAAAACATGTAAATAAAATAACATGATCATATAATTAAGTAAATACCAACAAATAACTTATTATGAGTGTCATACATCTCGAAACAAAATGTTTTTCAATAATAATAAATATACAGAAAATATTTATATATGTAAATTTCTGCAAAACAGGACTTGTATTACAATTTTATTTACGTAAAATTAGTAAAGCAACGAATATGTAACGAGATATTTTACCAATGTGGCTATTCTTTTTTTCAAAGTTAATTTCAAATGTAACAAGTTATTACTAATAATAAAAACATGTTTAGTTAAAGGTCGTCAACAAAAATCTCTATAATGGAAAAAGCATATAAAAGGTTTAACATTGTACCTGAATAGGTAAACATGTTTGAATTTTCATTTGCAATTGTCTTCTTCGACCCTCGTCTCGGAAAATGTTCAACTTACTACCTTCGCTGCTCGTACACAGTCTACACAACTCGTAATAATTTACTCTTCGGTATCCTGACATCTCTTTCCCGCGTAAAATGTGTTCCGTCCTGGAATTATTCGTTGATGGGAACAGCTGACGACGCTGTTCGAGCAAAACACTAATCACAATAATGATAGCATCACTAAAGTCGCTGTTTAGTAAACGAACATCATACTTTTGTTGATATCAAAGAAGTGACAGGAGTGTCTTCCAAACGGTAGCCTACGGCCATTTGCAATCCGATATCCGATTATGTGAAAGATGTGTTCGATTTGTCTTCACTAAAGTGCGCGAATTTCGAAATAAGAAGAGTAACACACAGTTTGTAAATATTTTTAAGTATTTAATCAAATGTTATTAAAATGAGATTATAATTTGACCCTGTACTAAATTACTTTGAACGAATTCTTTCTTTGGCGTATTTTTATAATTAATTTCTATGTTTATCAACATATCTTGTTATTTTAAAACTTATTTATTTTTCACAATTATTTGAAATTGTTTTCACGTGAAAATTTTTGCCACTTATAAATATTATCCAATAAACAAAATATATTGCATGATTTTGTGTTCGTAGAAGAGAAAACAGGATATAAAAGGTCTTAGAAGAATTAATAGCCCCTCATTACCACGTAGATAGGACTTTCTGACGGAACTATGAAGAAAATGTAATAGTGGGGAGTGGCGCATTAATTCAAATTATGTATTAACCAGCTTGCGATGCGGTTGACGTGAATACTCGTCCTGTAAAACAAAAAATAACCATTGACCGTAAACACTCGAAATTTCAAGAAAATGTAATAAGAATATTATGTGGAGGGATGTTTCTTATATATTATCAGCAGAAGTGTTATGTATATCATATGAAGGGGGCTTTGTGGAGCTCACAATTAATTATATCCACTTGCGTAAGTCGCGACTAAAGTGCACGGATTCGTATCCACCTCAATGGCGACCAAAAGAAATTAAAGTTGGCACTACAGTGCAGTACGGCGCCGCAGTGCGTGATTTAGGAGAATCTCTATGATACTTGTAAGCAGAAAGTATTATCGACTGAAAAATTTTTTAAATAGAAAAGATGATTTCAAACTATGCGAGATATCGCATAAAATCAGTTATGTCACTGCAATAGGAAATTCAATTTTAAGATACTACAATATTAAGACAATATTTTCTACATTAAAAATGAATTGAAATACAAATGATTCTAATAAAAAATAAATTAACGGAGGTAATGGAAAAAAGACATTTTTCGTATCTAGCAAAACATTTTCATAAAAGAATAAAGCTATAATTGATATAAATAAATTATATCGTTTGTGTTTTCATAGCTTTTAGCGGCTTATTCAACATTCGTTATCGCTCTATCTTTCTTAAGCTTCTAATGTTATCTCCTGAATTATCTCTTCCACGACTGATTGATGTTTTCATCCAGCCAAAGGAATCGGAAACAGAGGCTAACATGAACATTGTATGCTCATCAACTCGAGAATATTCGGTGGCGGTCGACAGTACTCAACATCTTCCATCGCATTTTCCTCTCTCACTCTTGTGGAGTTAAATGCCATATGCTCCTCCGACAACTGACTGCACGATGGAGAATTGCTTGAAGCATAGGACATTTTCGTGCGGCCTTTGTCATTTCATTGCTGTCTTCGTTTGGCATATTGTCAGCGATTAGTTTTGGTTTCCACAAATCGCTTGATGTTTACGAATGTTTATGAAGAATCAATGCGACATTATGACACTAATCGTTACTAATTGGACAGTGTATTTAAAGAGAATTTTTAATTTTATAATTTTATAAAAATTAAATTAAAATAATAATTAAAAAATATTCGTAAGGCCGTTGAACAGGCGCTTCCTTGCCACTGACGTTATAATTAAAGGACGAAAGAGAGAAGGGAGAATAAAATAAAGTGCTGTAGTTAAAAGGAATTGAGCCTTTTCATCCTTAAAGCACCCTTCCTCCAAAATCCTTATCCAAAAGGGGGGGGGGGTACATAATGTTTTTATCGTAGGTTTAATATTTGATATATAGGAGAAAGAGAGAACGAGAGAGAGGACCTGGAGATGTCGCTATACAGTCACGGTTCGAATCTCGTTCGGACCGAAACCCGGAGGCGACATGAGGCCATTTTACAAAACGAAAGGCAGGTTGTTCTTTTTATTTCGCTTTTCTATTGACTTTTACTTTTTGGTTGGACTAAGTGGCAAAATTTTAGTTTTTCTCGTTTTTTTTTACCGAGAAGTCAGATGAGACTTATGGGAGTACCCGGTCGCAAAATTAACGGGGGGAAATTTTCATTCTTTGTTTTTATTGTTATCACCGTCCCCGCTTCGTATAGTATTATATATGAACTTCCGGAGGAAGTAAAATCATGGGGGGGGGGAGTTATAGTGTGGCATTATGGACCACTATAAAAAGAGCATAACTTTCTTTTTTTATCGCGGAACGCGCGGGAGAGGAGCACAAGCTCCACGGAATACCGGCGTGATATAATAATTCTGTTTTATTATTATCTGAAATGCTCGACTGAGGGTCACCCGTGAAACCAAGCACGAGTGATATCAAAACTAATGACAGCACTGCGAGCCTCATAAGGTATTCACGACACGGAAGCAAGAAGGGCCGAGATTCGAAAGCGGGGAACTTCGCTGCAATCACAATTTGGCGCCAACGGGCCTGATCACCCCGGCAGCACCGTACAACGGCAGCCAATACAGCGACTCAAGCGCCGAAATTTGAACGGCAATGCTCGTTAACGGCATCTTCCCCGTCAAGGCCTGATAAGGGGAAAACAGGCCCAATTTGGCAGTTTTCTGCTCCGACAAGCAATCCTTGTCAGCGCCTAGAACGCCCTTTCCAGAGGGTATAAAAAGGCCACCACAGTAGAGCTCCTCCTCCTTTTTCCTGTGCAACGTCGAGAGCAAGGACAACGACCAGGTCTATCGCCGAGGGTAACCCAGGAGCACGTTTGTGGTCGAGGACAACCGAGCGAGCTGCCTTTCGAAGTTATTAAAGCTATCGGTATCGTGAGTACGAAATTTTGGTCGCGCAAAGCGTTGCCATATCGCGTCTTATTTTTTATCGTTTAGATATCTTTTTTTTCTGTGTTCACGCCAGTCTTCCATCGGGTCGATTTACCGCGGATTTTGATTTCCGCCCTTTTCTTGCTATAACGGCTAGAAAATTCAAACGGCGCTCAGTGCAACCGCCGTTGAATTCATTGCAACGAATTTTATTTTATTTTATTGCGGTTTACTTTATGTTAATTTATTTTGTTTACTTTGTTATGCGACTTTCCCCTGCGACGGGGAAATTATTATCAGAGTTTTCTTTTATTTTTATGTCGTTTGTTAATTCGCAGCAGCGCAATTTTATTTTCCTTTTTGTACATATTATTTTCTATACAAAGTGCGTTTATTCATTCCTTTCAGAAGTCGATCGCTTTACCAATTCTACATAATTTTTTTGGTTACTTTTTTTTAATAAATTTTGTAACGATCGACTTTGCGATGTTGTTTTTGATCGATGTTGCGACTTGGTTTACGTTATCGGCGTGCATTCAAAGTGGCGCGCCCGGCGACAAGGGAGTTATTTTGTCGCTTCTTAACGTTTGTTGCTTCTCCACAAGTTAGGGCGACTTAGACATTTTTACACTACAATGGTTTTTAAATACTTCGGCTGTTGACCATATGTATAATAGATAGAAAAGTTACGTACGTAACAGTACGTACAATAGTGCACAAGAATTCAAGAAATGAATTGTATATCAATTCAAGTATGCATATTATAATATACTTCGGAAATAATTTTTTTCAGTAAATATCAGGTTTATGACAAAATTACATGATAATATATTAACAAATATTTATATAAAATTTAATAATATATTTATAACAAATTTTAACATATTGTAATATAAGATAAACAAACAATAAGTATACATTACTATTTAACAGCATTAATATATTTAATAACATAACGTGATAAAATAGTGAAAAAATGTAGGAAATGAAATATCCGACAAAAAATAGCATTTCTTGAAAAAGTACTTGCCGGTTCTTTTTTATTGTATGTTAGAACTGTGATAGACGATAATAACAGATTGGCAGTATCACAAACTGTACAATTTATTAGTATACAGATCTTTGTATAAAATACTTACTGTCGAAGTTTCATTCGTAGATGGAAGTAATTTGTTCTTGTGCATCTGCCTATTCAGCTAAATTGAAATAATTTATAAAATAATAATTCGTCGGTATTTCTTTTCTGTTCTGTAAAGTTACATAACTGTGGAATCGAAAAGTGCTTTTTCAAAAACTGCTATTTTTTGTCTGATATTTCATTTTCTACATTTTTTCCCTATTTTATCATGTAAGCATATCATTAGGAAGCAGGGAGATAAAAAATAACATAATACACCCTTAAATAAAAGGCGACTTTAAAATACTCTACTAATGAGATCGTCTGTACTTGCTACATCTTTACATATGAAATTTCTTTCTTTTGAGATTTCATATGGTTTCTAAAAGCATTTGAAAGTTTGTTTTTGGAAACCTACAAGATATGTATTGTGCATAGTACATCCTAAGATATATTCAATCATTTCTGATGCCACTACACTGGAATACGAAAATCACATTTTTTTGAAGAAGTAGAAAAAATCATATTTAAATATGTTTTCTTACTCCTTATACTATTTGAAATCTTTCTCTGTGTTCAAAAATGTGATTACACTGGTCTTGGAATTGCTAGACAAGAATATCATGGTCTAAAAACACGGTATTCAGTAATTTCTGATGCCATTACACTAGACTACGAAAATCACATTTTAGAGTTATAAGGTTTTCAACTAGATTTCCTTACTCCCTTTGCTATTTGCAACCTCTTGATATGCATAAAAATGTTATAGAAGTTGTCCACTCGACTAATAAATGGTCGCTTGCACATTATCATAAAATATTCAGAAATTTACTTTTGTTCAATATATTTTAACATCATATGTTTTACAATAAATACTCTAAGTTATTTTGTTTTCTAAACTTAAGATATATTTTATTCGCTAATGTTTTGTCAAACTAGCAAATAATCTGTAAAAGGATTGCCCTATAGGCAATAGTCAGGTAATGGCCGCCGTCCGGCGCCTTACCTGAGTCGCGCGAGCGAGTCGACATGTTAGCGTAATCATGAGGGAAAGTGCAATTTTTCTCCCTTATGACAAAGAACGCTGACGTGTCTTGCAAATAGAAAAGTCGAAGTGCGCTGTACGAAGGAAGTACTCTTCCTCATTCCTTTCTGGCCTTCCTTCGGACACGCACCAAATCGTGCTACTCGAGAACCGCCGATTCTCGCCGTCCACGTGCTCGAGAAATAATAAGTAAGTTTGTTTTGTTCATTATTTCAATTTCGGAATCTTGTTTGTTTTTAAATAAACCTTAACACGTTGAACGCCCAGCGTAAATCGATGGAGTTTCTCCCGGGGCCCAAATCCGGAAGTGTAAACAGCGCGATAAGAAAGAGCGATACAATGCAATGCGTCGTATAAATATAACCACAGTTTATTTTTTTGAAAGAGTATTAGAAGATAATTTTGTAGAAGGTGCTTACAAAGTATAAAGGGCCTCGAAGTGGGGAATGCGATAAGCGTTCCGGAAAAAATTCACTATGACAGATCTCATGGCTTTTGCACTAGACCTTTCAGTCTCCTCAGAACCTTTAGTTGTCTCAGAACTTTCAGTTTCTTCAAATCAGTCAGTCAAACAGTATTTTTTGCATATTTTTGACATCTTTTTTTACTTCTTGATCCCTAAAATGTTCGTTAGACAGCGCAAAAGTGTAGATGAAAGTGAGCCGAGTAGTGACGAAGAAGTATTCAGGTTTCCAAGAAAAGTTAGAAATATTATTGTGTCAAGTTCAAGCTCGGAAAATGAGGATTTGTATGAGAGTGAAGATTTTGAAGAACTATTAGAAAACCTGGCTACAGAAGAAGAGAATGAACAGATTGATACTGTCGGTTCATCTGACAATATCCAGTGGAAAGAGTTCACCGGAAAACAAAAATCATTCGAATACACCAGGAAAAGTGGACTTCTTGTGGAACTACCTTCCAATATTACAGCGGGTGAAGTCCTTTCTCTCTTCCTGAATGAACAAGTGATATGCAGAAAACAAATTAGATCACAATACAAGCAGCGAACACGCTCGAATAAACAGATGGAAACCCACAAATTCGGAAGAGGTCAAAATATTTCTTGGACTGTTGCTTTGGATGGGTTTAGTGTAAGTTCCACTAACTAAATATTGGTCAACGGATTTTCTTTATAATTTTCCGTTTCCTCGAAGGAAAATGTCTCGCAATCGATTCGATTTATTGTTGTCGAATTTATATTTCGCAAACAACGAAGCCATACAGTGTAATAATCGACTTGGGGAAGTGTTGCCATTAGTGGAGATACTTACAAATAATTACCAACAAATATTCTTACCCGGTTCAGAAATGGTAGTTGATGAGACTTCAGTTCCTTGGAGAGGAAGGCTCATATTCAGGCAGTACATACCGACAAAATCCCACAAATA
>JABFPT010001478.1:0-15693 GCA_022817245.1 Nixonia krombeini | reverse complement strand
CTCGCACGAAACCGCATCGGCACCGGTACTTCTATTCCAACGACGATGATAGCAGTGGGAGTGACGGTGGCGACGAGGACGACGGTGACGAAAGCTTTCGTGACGACGGCAACGACGATGACAACGAAAATGGGAGATGAGGCTGAAACGAAAGGCGGTGTAGAGGGGTGGGGTATGCAATTGGGGGATTTCGAAGCAGCTCGGTCGTCCCGGTTGCTGCACTGGAATGCCGCTCGATTCCGATCCTCCGGGTCGTGATCGGTCGATTCCTCTAAATCGAATTAATTCACTCGGTTCTTTGGTGGCTTACGTCGGGCGAATCATTAAAATCGTAAATGTCAGCCTCTTTTTGTCTCCAATTCGCCTTTTGATTGAGTGCCTTTCAGACGTTTGAGTGCCTATCCAACGACTGATTCGGGATTCTACAACTCGCCGGTTCCAGACATGTATCATCTCTTCTTACTTTCGACTTATATCTGTACCGATCTTCTGTATTTATGGGCTGAATACTAAAAGTCATCGGCAACTTTGAGAATACTCGAGCACTCATATTGTCGTATGTTCGTATGACCGTGTATTAAAATGTCAACACCAGCCTGTTCCACTTTTCTTCACCTTTTCCCGCTTCATTTGTTTACAGTGTCGTTCGAAAGGGAAGAGATTCTGTTGTCGACAAAAAGCAACTAATAAGCAAGTAGTGTGGTTGCTTGACGAGATTGTTGCGTGTTGAGATTACTGTATGTGTTACCCAGGCCAGACATGACGAATCATCAATCGGAGTATATCGGATGGAGAACATTCGTGATTTTACACGGTGAGGACAATATTGTACCGAAGCCACTCTTACGAGTCTTATTCACACTTATTCACAAGTTCAGTCATTGTCCCGCTATAAACTCTACAATACACGTATAATCGCAATAAATAATCGTTTCACTCACTGCTTCGCCAATACTGCTACGATGCGCAATATTCCGTTTGAATACGATAAACGTTATTCGCAGGGCGAGAATACTGCTCCTTCTCCTACTAAACAACTCCTTTCAACAAAGTGTTAATGTAACGAAATGCGAAGCTTCCGAGGGTTTTAAAATCGATCAGTTGATTAAACGATTTCTGTTAAAGTACGGAAAAAGTGTCATTTAACATTTAAAGAAAGAAATCGTATTCCTCTGCAACCATTTGATGAATAATAATGAAAGATAATGAAGCAGTGAGTAAATTGAATTATGGGAATTACAAAAATTCATTTAATTCTTGAAACGTTAGTTTTCGACGTAATATAATGGTACCTTTAGACTCGGCCAGGCATCTAAGAAAGAGTCACGCCTGGGGAATCAGGCAAAAATACATACCTTCAGAACAAGTACGGCGTCGGGGAAGATTCGAAGCGATTCCAACGTCTGGTTGTCGTCCGTCAGTTCGTAATCGTCGAGTATGAGATGCTGGTCGTATGGCGCAGCTCCGCAAATTTGCATCGCCTGAAAGAAGCGCAAACGATGAGTTGTGAGCACGAGCAATTCGTCAAGCGGGCAAATGTTTCCATAAATATGTGGTTCGAGTGTACTTGAAGCTGAAAGATGGACGCGGGAATTCGGCAGCCGGGTGACCGAGCGAGTCGCGTAACACATTTTGTAGTAAGCGGCGTGCCGAAGAATACGGCGAACGGTTGCAAAAAACAAGGCTGTAAAGGCGATGTTTCCGCGCAAGTCGTATAAAAATGAAAAGGAGGGAAATCTCTGAAAAATGTCGGATTATACCAGCTGGCAAATAAGTATACACTTCTCACGAGCAGTGAGCATACGTCCCGTAATTGCTTAATTTGTAGAGTCGAGTAGTCGGCGCTGTACGAGAGCACGGCTCGCTCCGACATCTGTGTCTGTGTAAATGCATTCGGTTTCGTTTTACGAGCGGCAAACGCTGAGAGAAGCGAGTACTTTGAGTGAAAGAGAAATAATAAAGGAAGGAGCAGAGGCGAAACGAGGAGGCGACGGGGTGAGGAGGAGAAGGGGGGAGGAGGAGGAGGAGGAAGCTGAGGGGAAAGAGGCGAGCGAGGATGATGTGGCGCATATGAACGCGCGCGTCGAACATATTCCAGTTAGGCCCTTTTTTAGGCCCGAGCACCTTTTACGAAATTGAATTTCATCTTTCAAAGCGCATTTCTCTTTATGACTTTGTTAGTACCGAGCCAAGATTTGGGGTTGCGTTTACTCCGTCATTGCACGAACGTTTTACCTTCGTACGGCAACCGTTTATCTCATTAATAAAATTATACTCCGAGAAAAGTATACCTTTCCTTAACAAAGTACTTTCAAAGAAAACCATTGTAATGATAATTATTTCGGCTATAAATGTTTTACAGATGGTAATTATCATCTATTTCTTCGCGCACAACGACGAAATCCGGCATGGAAGGAAGCGAATGACATTTTCGCGCACCGAAGCGATGATCGTTCGCTCGAAATCGGGTACGCGAGTGCCATTATCCCGTCGATTGCTCAATCCCAGATCGACGAATCATTGAGATTACTCGCGGCGACCGCAGTTATTATCGATACGTCGTCGATTTCCACGTTGCCGAGTGAGTCACGGTGCCGGTTCGATTACAGGAATCGCGGCGGCCAAGTTTCGCTTTGGGCCGAATTCCCCTTTTCCAATAAGGAAGGAGAATCGGAATGCAGAAGATTCGGGGGGGCCTTGAGGCGCCGTGCCGTTTCTTCGTTAAAATACTTTGTCTGCACCTGGCATTCGACTGGGCGACGCGAGAAGAAGAGCTGCTGGGCGGGAAAGGTCGAGAAATGTACGTTGTTTGGCCGCGTACGACTAAAATGGAAGGCGCGACGCGGCCGCGTGTCACCGCGCCGCTATAAGCGTTGCAAATATTTCCGAAGGATAATGGAAACGGCGAAGGCGCGCTCCTTTACGATCTCAACGACGGCCGAAGCGTGAAATATCGGCCGGTACGGTAATCGACAAACGTAAAATTGGCGTCCGAGGCGCAACAGAATTCCAGGAAGTGAGCTGTTCTCCACGTGGTAAATCGGTAATCATCGGTTTGACGACAATTAGTTCCCGTTATCCTCGCCGACGAGAAATCGTTTGCCTCGTTTCGTATTGTTTGGCCTCCGCTGTTGCGCATTCGACTTGCCGCTTCTGAGAAGATCGCGAATCGAGGCCCGCAAGAGTTACGCGCGTCCTTAGATTAAGCCGTCTATCGCGTCGAGTGCTTTGCCTTTTCATTTGGGAGATGAGAGTGAGGCAACTCACAGCTAAAGAAAAGGCTGAAAAGAGAGGGATGTATGCGAAGGGCCGTACACACGTGGACTGAGAGGAAAATATGAAGGGAAAGGAGGGAGAGAGAGGCAGATGGATAAGTTCCGAGAGCTACTTCTCATTGACAATCTGCTCTCGCGCGAAAGGCGAACAAGTTGGTTCGCAAAGAAAAAAATGTCTAAATAATGAGTCGGGAATAACAGGAAGGAGGAGGAAGAGAAAGAGTGAGTGAATAAGCGGATAACGTGAAAGAGGAAGGACAGGAAGACGAAGAAGAAGGAAAAGAAGAAGAAGAAATAGAGAAAGGAGCGAAAGAATAGAGAATGGAGAACGGAGAACGAAGGAAAAGGAAGAGGCTGAGAATGGAGCAGAAGAACGTGGAGCGAAGTGATGCGGACTGGAGACCTGTTATTAGCGCGAGGTTTATGCTCTTTCGGGTTTTTGCCAGTGGCCCCGCGAGATGGCCCCGGCCTCGCAATATAAATACGCTTAATAGTTTAAGCACACTCCCAAGCCTGCATATGCTAACCAGCCATAACTACGCTTTACTACTCTCGTCCGCCGATGAATTCCAGCCTTCGTTCCGCAGTCGCGCGCTTTTCATTTGCTGCTAAACCGACGTATAATTGACGCGAAAGTTTGAATAACGACGTAAACAACGTATTTTACGCCCCCTTTCGATTACTGTGCGTTACATCTCGAAAGAAACGACCGCGCGCGCGCGGTTTTTGTCCCGCGCTGAAGAAACGCGTCATGCGTTTCTTCGTCTTCGGTATCGCCGCGTCCACCTCGAGCCTCAGCAGCGGGAAAAGCTCCTCGTTGCCGATCGACGAGGAGGGATTCGTCCGCTCGCTCGCACGCTTACACTTACCATGACTTTCACGTCTTTCAGCGTCATGGACGAGGACACCTTCAACTCGTGAGAATCTTTGACTTTCCTCCTCATCCTCGACGGCCTGGCAAAGTTGCTCTTTGCCTTTTTACTCGAGCCCTGGAAGGAGAAAAGAAGAGGAGAACCGGTGAAAAAATGAATGTGCGCGATCTTGGCAATTACGTTTTCGACATCTCTTTCGAATTGCGTTAAAAAGCGGCAAATGACAACGTTTCCAGCAGGGAAAAGGAAATTTGTCGCAAAGAGCCGCGAAGAAGAGAGGGGGAGAGGAGAGGCCGCGGCTGCGACCGTTGCAGCAGCGACGGCGGAGACTAATGACTTCGAGATTGCGCGTGCGCGCGCGCGCGAGGCAGGTGTCGCGCGGGCGAAACCAGTTACTATTACGCTTGCCTCTCACAGCCACTTAAGAAAGGGTCTCCCGACGCTGACGCTGACGATGACGATGATTATTGTAATAATCGTCGAGCAGGCCCATTCTTTTCTCGATCGTCAAAGATTTCACCAACAGCCTCTCCCCGGCCTTTCTCAATGACTCGCGCAAATTGCCACGATCCTTCTTAATGCTCTCAAAGCGATTTTTAATATTTTCATCAGGCTCGAAATGCGCTCCTCGCCGCGCTTTTTAACGGCTTTCCAAAGTTGAAACCTTTTTCTCACAATTAGCTGAGACTAATGTATAGTAATAGCAAGGTTATCACGCGTACGAGAGCACCTGCTATCGAAGAAAGCGTTCCGTTCCGTTGAAACGTGTCTACGACACACGTACGTTTGTGCGTTTGCATCTGTGTGTGTAGCGCGCGCTCGCGCATATATTTACCTCGTCGTCATTTTCCGTCGTCAGCTTTTCGTCATTTTCGTCGAGGAACCGAATGTAGATCGACGCCCTGTCGTACTTGAGGCTCTCCAGTCGCTCCTTCTCCAGCCTCTCGAGCATGCACGAATGGCAAACGTCTGAAAGGAGACAAATGAAAAGTATACTGGCGTGTATCAATCAACGGCGGCAAGTTGACGCGCGATTCGGTCAATCCCTCGATGAAATCACGCACGCCTGCGAGTCATCCATTGTGCGCTCCCGCAAGACATTACCAAGAATATCTCGTCAAATTCACGCTATCCGCAGAAGCCGGCGAGAAAGTCGCCCTTATCCATGCATAATAGATTGCCCGAGTTAGCCGATGATTAATACAGTAATTAATAATATACGACGAGAGAGCGAAGCGGGCCGGGGCAAGAAGCGGCCATTGTTGCTGGCTGGACAGCGCAAAAACCACTTTGCCCGGGCTTTCGTATGAGCTTTCAGGAGTGTTACGTCATGTTCAGACAGTTTTCCAAGGGTTTCGAGAGAGCTACAACGGGGTGGCGAACTCTCGGGGCATGGCCCCGAATGAATTCGAATGTCCACCCCGGTCGCCTTCCTCCAGAACTCCTAATTACCACCGGTTACGCGCGATAGTATTCCTCGATAGGATTTCTCGATAGCGATGTTCACCGACTCGCTCTCTCCCTCTCTCTCTCTCTCCCTCTACGGATATGTCATGATAAATGTGCCGACCAGTCCAACCTAATGGAAGATCAGCAGGCATTTTAATGTAAGCGCAGCGTTTCGCGAAAACTGTTAAACCTATAAAAATGGTCCGTAATTAATTGAGTGATTTGCCGTTGTTACGCGATATCCCTTCCCCTTCCCTCCCACTCCTTCACCACCCTTTTACATTTTCCCCGGCGAAACATCGGTAGAACGATCAAACGAGATTCGAGACGTCGGACAAGATTCCACCCTCGCTGCGGACAAAGTTTGCGTTGCGGTGGCAAACTTTTCCCGGCGTAAGAGGGCCATGACTTTATGGTTTGACTGCCCTTGAATGGCACTTTAGGGAAATACGCGGACAATACCGCGACGGCCCGTTTCGCGTTTCCGTCTCCCTCCTATTACGAATCATGAGCCAATAAACAAGCATGTTATTCGAAACACCTAGACGTAAATATCCCGTGCAGCGCCGTAGCGTTGCGCAACGCCGAGTATCCGATTGTAATAGTTTTACTTGAATGGCGCCTCTTCGGCGGAAATTAACGACGGGACGAGCAGTGGAACAGTGGCCGGTCAGCGGAGGAACCGACATTATGACGGAATATTGCCGTTGGCGACGTGGTCGATCAATTACATCGGCCCATCAGTGTTGGCACGGAACGGTAGAAAAACCTCAGCCCGGTAAAATGCGATCACGGTGGAAAGTGGAGCGAAATTTCGCATTGGCAGCCCACACTTTTCGCTGTTCATCGCTATTCTACGCAGGTCTCGAAGTATGAAGAGAGATGGGGGGAGCGCGGGAAAGGGGGAGGGATGGAAAGCAGAATTAACGAGACAACTGGCGATGGACCATTAGCAATTTTCATAGAATCCTAGACCTAATTAAGGGCGATAAATCAAAAGGAGAGACGGCAGGACAGCCGCATCGAGTGACTCGAAATGTTCGCAGGGAATTAGGTTTGCGTGGAAGAGGAAAGAAAACGAGCGTGGACGATGAGCCCGAGAACGAGATGTGGCCGAGAAAGGAGAAAGGGAGGCGAATGAATTCCGAAAAAAAAAGAAGCAGCCAAGTAGAACGTAAACGGCGCGGAGAGGGCAGCAAAGCAAGAGAGAGAGAGAGAGAGAGCAGAAGAATATGTCAAAGCAAAAAATGATCTCGTCACGGTTATCCAGAGCCAGAATTGTCTCCAAATGTCTAAGGGACGTTGCTGCTGCTGCTGCTGCGTCCTTGATAAAGTGTAAAGCGTCCTCTGTGATTAATCGCAAAGGGCGTCTCGAGAAGCGACTCTTTTCGATTATGAAAAGGTCAACGGTGACTAAATCAAAACTGGGCGTTAACTATTGTTAAAGAAACTCTGCTCTACTCTACATCACAGCTACATCTCATTCGACATTACTCAAATTATCCGTATGCAATACGTGCGATACGAGCTTTTGCTTGTCCCACAAATGTTTCGTATTCAGGAAAGCGGCATAGTAAATAATATCGTACTTTGCTGAGGAAAATCAATCTGCGAAACATGCACAGGTTATTTGAACGCGATACATCAATGGAGCGTAAAAAACGCGGTGCTCGATCAAAATTGAAGACGCATTAAGGCGACACGTTAGCAATATCGCAACGTTCGGCCAAAAAAGCCAAATTTCATTCAGAAAATTAACCGCTCGTCCCACAGATGAAACAGCATGACATTCTAACACGACTCGACCCTGCGTTGTTCTCAGTTTCAGAAAAATCAGAATACAGGAAAAAAGCGTAATAAGAAGTTATATAAATGCGAGAGGAACTTTGGATCGCAAGTTTCCCTTAATCGACACCTCGTAAAAGGACGACTTGCGAGTGTAACGGTGGTGTGGTGGAAGGGTCTGTGGGAGCAAAGGTAGAGTCGAGGAATGTCTAAGAGGCGATTACCACATGATTGCGGCGCTTTTGACGATGAAGAGTAGATACAAGATCGGTGAAATCGTAACGTAATCATTTCACTAATGAACGTTTTCGAGAGGAACGCCACAACAAAGTCGAAACCTAATCCTCTTACGCGACAGAAGTATAGTCCGCCGCTCTCCTAATCAGGGCTTCGGGCTGTGCACGGAAAACGCGCGCGCGCGCGTGCTGAACTTTAAGCGAAATCGCGGGGTGCAAAGGCAAAGGCTCAGGAGTCGATGTGGAAGCAGTCGCGAGTGAAGAGCCACCGTTAGCCGAGGCGAACGGACTGATCGCCGTGAAAAATGTCCGTGAAACGAGAGGCGAGGTAAAGCGAGGCAAGTCGAGCGAAACGATTCGATGATTAGACATTTTCGGAGCTGTCCAAAGCTCTTTTGTAGCCCCGACTAACGCCATAAGCGGGATTCGACTAAGCAAGCTTTATCCTTGTTTTATCTTGTTTCCCGCGTCCGATTCTCTCTCCCTTGCCGTGCCAACATCATCCCCTGCGTATTCCGCGAGGCAGGCGAGCATCGGTCATCTAGGCGCTCCATTTAATCCAGGAGGAAAACCACCCCCCGTCGTGACGTTTACGAACAAGTGGGGGATCTGCCGCAGGATAAGAGAGAGAGAGAGAGAGAGAGAGGGGAGAGATAAAGAGACGGCAGGAACGAGGAAAGTCGCGCGGGGCAGACTGGAGGCAGCAAGAGGACGTGCTAATTTGCTCCTGTGAAATTGTCCTGCAGACTTTACCGACTTCCGTTACGATTACTCTCTCCCCGCAACAACCCAGTTCCCCACGCGCTCCCTCCCCTCTCCCTACAGACTGACAAATAAATTCGACGTGATCCTCATACGATCGAGAAGTGCGCGCGTCGCCCACGCTCACAGTCTCATTAATGAATGTTTTAATCAAGGGCGATCGCAATTTCTTAGACGGAGGAGCGAACAACCGCGCGTATCGTAGTAAATCACTATTAGCACGTCTCGGTGGCTCGCGTCCATTAGCCACATGCATATATTAAAGACGTGTCCGGCACACTTGCCGCTTGACTAACAAATACGCCTCCACCCCCTCCTCCTCCTCGTCCTTCTGGTCCGCCCCGATCTTCGTAATATCCGAATTTCATCCCCCAGCGGGAAACTAAATCTAGCCGGACCTCGAGAAGCGGTGCCAAACAGCCGGCTGCTGGCTCGGCTGCACCGCGACCGCATTCTACGCTGGAAACTAATCTGCAAATTTGTGTTCTAAATCTAAGCGCGGACCGCATATTAATTCCAGAGACATCGGCCGTTGTTTTGCGATACACGCCAGCAGTAGACGCGGCGGTAGCCGAGGATAACGCAGCGGAAGCGTGATTTGTGGGTGACAGAAACCGAGGTCGAGGCGCTAAACGATATTTATGAGCTCCGTTGCCGAATCGAAGTCCGTCGCTGACCCGGACGTGAAAGGCTGGCGACTCTCCCAGCTTAAGGGCAAGACTCGCCGTGAGCGAATTGCCCTTTGCCACGTCACGAACTCGTCCTTGGAACTGCGCCGTGGATGACGGGATGGCGTCAGATGACACGGCTCTATGACAAATCGAGCGATCCGTCACTACGATTTTCACAAAAAGTCGAGTCATCGTCGAATTCGCCGAGGCTTCCTTCGCGTAGTGGCGAGTCGGACGCAAGTCGGAAGCGAGTCGGAGGCGAGTAGTGAGTAGGGCGATATTCAATCGCGTCACCTCCGGTTCTGTCAAGCAGCGGTAGTGGCGGCGGAGGCTGGGTCGGTAGGTGATTGATACGAGAGCTCGGACTAGCATCGCTTAATGCGCTCCTGGCTACGACGAGGACCACCCTCCGGGCTTTAAGAATGGAACGAGCCGTGGTCGTTGCTCGTTAGTCAGTGCCGTATCAGTCACCGAAGGCAATCCCCGATTTTTTGCCACATCCCCTCGAGTAGTTGCGAGAGAAGACTACGCTGCTGCCCTTAAAATAAGCTAAATTGTCTGTTTGTTCTGGTCCTATCGTCTCTCCTTCTATCCGTCTCTGTCCTGCTAATTTTCCCGACACGACTGTCCGGATTATCACGTACGATTTCACGTTTGCAGAGGCAACTGGGAACATCCAGTCGCTGCCATCAGCTTCTAAAAATATTCGCAATCTCACCCCGCGTGGAAAAACCTTTTGCGAACAGGTATGACGTTTCGGGTAAACCTTACGACCGAAAGTTCGGCTGTTTCGCGAACTTGCGTAACTCGCTTGTTCCGGGGATGAGAGTACGATACAGAAATGCGAACAGGGTGAGAAGATCGGTGTCAACGATAGATGGCGTGACGGGAGAGCGGGAATCGATGCGCGGAGCGGCACGAGTCGACGCGTTTAATCTACGGAGGAAAATCTTCACGTTTAACCCTAAACGACGTCTCCATTCGAGCCGACCGCAATGGGACGCGAGGGTTTGGCGAGAGATACTGCGACGTGGGATTCGATTAGGTGGGTACGCTTTTGCAATTCAAATCGTCCCGTGCGTCGCCGGTAGCGCGACGACCAAACGTTTCCTTGACAAATGTAGCCAAAAAAGGGGAAAAAAAGAAGAGAGGAAAAAAGGAGAGAAGTCGTGCACCAAAAGACGGACAAGACAATGGGATGTTTAGAGATGGTCCGTACACGATACACCGACCCTTTCTTACGCTCTTTCTCCCCGCCGGGCAAGAAAACGAGACGGACGATGTGCCGACTGCTTCGGCTAACCGACCAATCGAATGTCACCTCGCCGCTCAATCTGCCTGAGAAACAAAGGACAAATTGTCCCTTCCAACTTTCGCCGCTAAGAGAGAAACATTACCGACGTTTGGACGGGACGTTGCACTTTTTGCGCGCTCGATTACGACAAAATGAACGGGAATGAGAGGGAACGGAGAAGCGACAATCGCGTGGTACGATCGACTGGAACGAGTGTACGCGTGCTCGTCTGCATCGCCGTTTCTCCTCGCCCTATCCATAACTCTACATCGAAAATGAACCGATCGGCTGGTCAACTTTCGTTTAATGGCAAACTGTATATTAAGGAACTCGGCGTGCCTGCCTTCGATTCACTTTCAAGTGCCTTTTAACTCCACGTCAACAGTCATTTCCCATGAAAGCTACAAACGCAACAACGATTTAAGAATCTGCGTATCATCGAACAAATCCGACCTTAACGTCTGTGCATGTGCGCATGAATGAAGGCATTGTTTGAAGCAAGACGGTCGTTGCGCAATAAGAGGATGAAGATAGCCACCAGCTATGTGATCGTATATAATCTTCTTTTTAAGGACCACGGGTAAAGGGAGACGCAGCGGAGAAGAAGAAAGTTTGCCCGAGTAGTCAACCTCCCTTTCGCCGTCATGAAGATATTCTGCCTCTCGTGGCTATGAACGAAGGTATGGTGAGTTCTTCTGTCAGTTAATTTTCAGGATACTTCTTAATTATAATGAGACATTTTAGGGCGCCTGTGCTGCTGGCGGCTGGGATTTATGTAAATCAGGAGCTAATGTCTTTCGGCATTACTCGTTACGTTGGCAAGGAAACGAGAAAGAGTCGGTGGAAAAGGAGGAAGAATATGGAGGATGACAAAGACGTACGCGCGCGTGAATGAGGGAGGGAGAGAGAGAGGCAGAGAGAGAGACAGGGAGAAACAGAGGGAGAAAGGGGGAAGGAAGAGGACATAAATACAAACGTTATACTGTCCTCCGTTCTCGCATACTGCTGCTACTGCTGCTGCTGCTGCTGCTGCTGCAAGGCACGTGTGTGTGTGCGCGTGTGAACCCACCCATACATCACACAACGGCCCCTCCTGGGGGAACGTTGGCGTAATGATCGAAGGGGAACCGAGGCGATCATTTACATAATGACGCTTGAATAGCCGAAAATTAATTATCGATACCATCGGATGATGCTCGAAAATAAAAGAAACACCTTTAATTGCGCAGACAACTAAGTAACGGTTGGATAGTTTGGTAATTTGATACTGACATTCATGAAGCGTTAAAATCAGAAGCTTCAGCGTTATTAGCAAGTGGCATGAAAAAAGTGGCGGAAAAAAAGGGACAGTGGCGCAACGGTGATTATTGATCGCTCGCGTAGCTCGATCCTTAAACGAGCGTCCGGAGATTGAGAGTTATGTTTCATTCGGCGAAACGTCGTCGTGTACCATCATCGTCCCGCCACTACCAAAATTCTTACCGCCACTACCACATCGACGGAGAGAGCATACCACGTGAATAGGGAACTCGACTCACCAGGGTTCGTGCAGAGGCTGTTGCCGTTCTTTCGCAGCGTAATTTCATAGTCGGCCTTGTAGTATTTCATTAACTTTTCCCACTCTTCGGGCGAAACGATGACGTACCTGAAATAGATGAAAAATACACACGTGAGAATTCAATTGAAAGTGCAAACGAGCCATGCCGGCCGTTTCTGGTTCCCCCTCCCGCCCTTTGGTTAAAACGTCTGAACGGCGAACAAGTCGGGCATTTTTAACGAATAGAAAAACGAAGTTTGCCTAAGATCGAACTGAAGCGTGGTTGGCTGAAGAGAAGAAATTCGCGATTTCCTAGCAGCGACGCCCTGCAGAATACGGACCAAGCTTTTTGCCATGTCCCCCTTAATTATACCGCAAATTAGAAATTTCTTGCGACCACGTCTCTCGCTTCCGCTTTTTGTCCTGCCACTGTTCGTTGCTCGCCGTGTTCCGGGCTCGAGATTCAACGGAAATCCGGAGACAAGTACGAATTCGGATGCGATTTTGTTGAATTTGCTGCAACACACGGTCGTTCAAAGCGTTCGCATGAAAGATTTGGAAAATAATATGCAGAAGATGGAAAGAAAGCTGTTTGCCGAGGAAAAAAGCGAAAATGAAAAGTGGGGACGGTCGACTTATCGATAATTAGTCGCGCGACATTAATCTCAATTTAACGCAATATGCCGCGCTGCCTGATTTGAATTTTCCTGCCCGCTTGCAGGCTGCGTCGACAAAAAGCGGCGGACTAGCGTGTCGTCTGTCGATGTATTTGCCTAACGCTCGAATAATGGTGGCAGATCAAAAAGAGAGAAAAAGGATGACAAATAAAAAGAAATACAATCCGGTAAAGTGAACTATTATGTTACTGGATTCGACTCCCCTTCGAACGGCAACTGCAGCGCTCTTTCTTTGTGTATAACTAGCTCCGCAGAGAACGGAATTTCCGCCGCTGACGATTCACGAAATTAAAGGGGACAGCCTCGATAACATTTCATCCAAATTGATACCTATCGCGCGACGAAAGCTGCCGACTCGCCGACAAAACTTGTGAAATTTGGGGAAAAGTCGTTGAAAAAATATTGTCTGCCGACAAACTCGACTCAAACTCTGTTTACGTCGCCGCAAACATGTTTGCGACATGAACTGTCAACTCTTCTTTTGCAGTCCATTTTTACGAAATTCGTCGATGAATTTTCCGAAACGGATCAATTTTTCTTCCACGCTTTCACAATCGTGATATTGAATTGCGACTAACGAAACGTTCGAGTTGGCGAAAACGAGCACTCGCGTATCCGCCGCTGAATACGATCGCGATGAATAGGGAAAGTAGGATAGAGGAGGGATGGTTTTCGGAGAGCATACGTAAAATGGCGCGAATGGCAAAAATGATTTTTTAACGCGACGCGTTCAGCGGTGACTGAAGAGGGGTGACTTAAGCCGTCGCTATCTTAGCCAGATAGTGGACAATGGCTTAGCATAATGGTCAGGGGGTTGGACGGCAGTGCCCCGGGGTGTGCGGCTGACACTTTCGCGTATCCATCACGTCGCAAGGACGGCCGCACGAGGACGAGAGTAAGAGGGCAAGGAAGGCGTGCCAGGAGGTCACGCACTTTCACTTTATAATCTAGTGTTCCCGGAGAAACTCGTCCAGCCACTTTGGCGAAAACGTTCCTTCCCACGCACCGCTGACTCCTGCGAAACTCCACCGTCACCCTATCCTTCTCGTCCACCTCTCCCCCTCCTCCCGCCCACTCGTCACCTTCCATTACCCTCGAACCTCGAAATCGTCTCGTCGCCTGAAGAGAAATAGCTGTGCGCTTTTTCGTGCGCGCAATCCACGCGGCCGGTGAAACGAGCGATACTCACAAGTGCGAGGTGAGCTCCGGTGAATACAGGAAGCCTTTATGAGCCTTGCAGAGGAGGTTGACATTTTGTATCCCTGTTGGCGGCATCTTGGAGTAGTGATCCACGTACCTGCAACAAACGCACTGTCATGAGCGAATCGCGTCTCGAAATAGCGTTCTTCTTCCGAAAATTATTTCCCATTGGCGCTGCCACCCAGCTACCGATTGTTAATTTCACTTTGACAGATCGGCGAGCTTTGTCGAAGGAAACATGGCGAGGAATGGAAATTGCCATCGGCGAAGATTCCCACTTTCGAAATGCTGTCTGACGTAAGGTGAATGCAGCGGTATTGACGATATTTTTTGACTGTTTTTTATATTAAGTTGTCGGTTGCTTAATCGTTTGGAGCAAGGTTTTGGCTTGGTCCCCAGCGGCGCGCGGAGCACGAGCAGAGCGTAGACTTGCCGCGAGTGTCTCGGGGGTCCAGAGATTGGGGTTGCGCATCATTTTTCACGTAGACGAGGGGGCGGACGTTGGTTTTTGCCAGCGCCGTGCTATACCGCGTATCCAGATAATGTCCTTAAAGACGGATATCTCTTGCAAGATCGTGATTCAGGTGAGCGTCCACGGTTGCGAACGTTCGCCTTTCCATTATTGATACACGTCCAGATAAATATTCGTCGGTTCGAGCGGCGGGGAAAAAACTATAGGGCAATGCGCGCAGTCAAAGCGAGGAGCGAAATAAGGGATCGGGCGTCGTAGCGAGCGAACAGTGACGGCGGCGGTGGCGTGATACTCGTGGTACTCATGAGTCACCGGGAAAGCTTTATAAGGCAAATACGCTCGTGTTTTAAAAAATGTTTTTTCATTTTGCTTCGTCGCCCTTCGGCTCGCCGGGACGAATATGTATTAATTATGACGCTCGTTCAAACATGAGAACAAAGAGAAAGCATAGATGGTCATCGCGAACGGTCGCCCTTATTATTACGTACGAGTACGGCATTTTTATCACCCCTTTCTTCCCCACGCACCGCGCTGGGTCGCCGCCGTCGTCAACCAACAGCGAAACTCCCGTTCCCGTTCCACGCCGTTGCCGGACGACGACGCAGCCGACGCTTTGTTTAACTTCCGTCGTTGAATTTTTCTCGCAAGCGATATTGCTCCCAGGAGATCGTCACTGAGCGAACGGGCGGAAAAGCGGAACGCGAGCGCGCCTGCAGCGGCTCTCGCATGTGGCAAGTTTGTAACTCTGTCGTTGAGCACGTTTAAAGCAGAATCATCGAACGAATCAACGAAGCGTCGAACGTGGGCGCGCGCAAATCGTTAAAGAGGATGCCAGAGGAAAGCGGTAAACGCGCGTAGCACATGCTTCGCTATTGTTCCAAGGATGCTTCTGACGTTTCAAATTGACTGTGGCTTGGTAACGATTGCCAAAGGGCAAATGAAAAGACTTAGATTAGCTTAGGTAAGGAATCTGCAATTGTAACAATTCATACCTTGGTTCGACTATATACTTTATTATGTATTAGTTTACACTGCAAATAACAGATAAATTGGTAAAAGTGATTGACGTTAACAACTCACATAATCACAGACTCGAACAATGTCTTTTTTCTTCTTCAACGTAAGCCCATACTCTTTGCTCTACACTCCCTTTCCTCCTCCCCCTCCTCCTCCCCCTTTTCATCTCCCTCTCTCTCTTTCTCTCTCCCTTTCTCTCTCTATCTCTCTCTTTATCCTCCCCCAATGCCCTGAGAAACGTTTCTTTCTTCCCCGTCGAAGTAGTTTCGGAATGATCCCTCGCGAAATTCGTTAGTCGATTCGTTTCATCCCGCCGCTGCTTTCCTTTCAGTCCGGATGATATTGCGACCGGGTGAGCATTTCCGACCCGTCGAAGGACCGCGTGATGACGAGGCGCGATCTTCGCCAAATCCCACGCCCCGGTCGTTAGCCGGAGTCAGCAGTCG
>JABFPT010001477.1:0-11936 GCA_022817245.1 Nixonia krombeini | reverse complement strand
TATATATATATCTATGCCTCAACTACCTGGTGACTGGATAGTGTCAAGATGACGCATTTCGCGAAACTGAGAACAATGATGCGATCGGAAAGAGATTAATAATTGCCATACTCGAGCATTTTCTTCGTCGCTTTCAAGCGTGGCGGACATTTTGTTGGCATAACTTTGTCGTAAACCGTTTAATACACGTGAAAGACAACGTTAAATCTAAACGATTCGTTAAAGCGCAGACCTTTTGACATCTATTTTATAAAATTAATAACGCAATGTGAAATATTAAATAATGCGTTCAATTTTCCCGCTCTGTTTGGAAGATTGATATGACTAATTAAAATGAAAATCATTACTCGCGATTGTGAGATTTACAATGATTCGATGAGAATAAATTCTAATGAAGCGGCGCATTTTTTCTGCTTCTGATCGTAAAGTGATGCCTTGCGTGGCAACGCCACTGACAAGATTGATGAGTAATTATGGAGATTAATAGTATTTGCTAAATGACTCGTGGCATTCAATACACACGGTCTCGGTATCAATAGAGTGCGAATGCCGGGGAATTCATTCGAATGTAGCCGGGGATGCACTTTCTACGCTTGTTTCCATGGATCGCTGACCGGCATCCTTATTGTATCATTTATCGCGTTTTATCAACCTGACAGCACTCGAAACTCGACCAGCGTTGCACTTCGATCAAAACCACGACCTCGTATTCGTTTCACGATCAATTTTCAATCTATCATTCGTTTCTGGCTCATCGAACGGTTGCGCAACTAGGAAATTAAACGGTTAAGCAACGAACAATGCTTTTTCTGCAGGACGGTGCGGCTGAGCGAAGTGACGCCACTAAGCCGAGTTTTTCAGTGACGTTTGCACACGGCGGTTAAACGTTCTCACACTTTTTATTCGACAACGGTAATATAAACGTCCGATCTGTTGTAGTCGAATCTGCATATTCATTTGTTTCTACCGGACAGCAGACTCGCCGCGCGAGCACTTATTGTGGTTTATGTTCTTACGAACTTTCAAATTCACAACCTAGCAAAAGGGTCGGCCATAACCTAATTCACTGCAATTCAGGTTATGCGGCTTTATTGGCTGAGATAGGCGTCGTATTACGCGCTACCGCAGCGCCGCCTGCCGGATAAATGTAACACTTCCAACCGGTATTTTCAATTTTTATTTCTAGAAATATCTGAAGGTATGACAATGTAATTAACAACTCACACGCATTTCAATGCATTCTGTCAGTTGCAACTAGTTTTGAATTTCTTACACGGATTTAAAAAAGTATATTTTCCGCTTTTAAAAGTAAAAGTTCATTTTAGGTTAATTGAGATGAACACTATAATACATATATATATATGTATATAACTATGTTAAAATGGTTCCTTGTCTAATTAAAGATGTTAATATTAAATAATTAATAATGACAAAGATGTAAGAAGTTAATAAAAATATACTAAAAAACGGTTTCACGTCTATTACATAAATTATGACATTTCAATTATTACTCGTCAAGATAATCTTCGTCTAATCAGCGCAACAATGGCATTGTTGCAGTGACGGAAAAGCAGTGAATAATCGGTACATTGAGATAGACTCGACGAAAATCCGTAGCTCAACTGACAATAGCAATAACCGAGACAACTGATCCTGCGTAATCGCCAACTTATTGCTCGGCAAGTCAGCGTGCGTTACTAAATTGTGAAAGCAAAGCGAGTTTCTTCTTGAAACAAGTGCACTCGTGATTCCATCCGACGAGTCTGACACGAGTTTGCTTTGAAATCCATCGGAGCGAGAGGGAGCGAGCGAAAGAGCGAACGATGGGCGATAGAGAGCGCGATGTTTACGTAAAAAATTATAATTGCAAAATTATGGGAGGAGCGTGCTTCACCGCTGCCATTTCTTTGCTCGATTTCCTATTTCAGCAGACGATTTTCAGACATTTTCGTTCGCGTCACTCCGGTGGAAGTGAAAATGTGCGTTGATGCACATTCTGTAGTTGTGTTACTTAATTGCAAGTCACATTACATTACTTACTTACAATCCGAGCTTACCAACGGTCCCATATCAATTTGTAGATTTCAAGATATGAATTTTAATTAGTTGACTATTCTGATAGCATTTGCTCGTGCGAAGTAATTAATAGTCTGTTACAGATCACATACATACTTTCGTCCTTTGCGCAAGTCCGTACTTAATTTTTGTTATATTTACCTGAAACAAAAGAAGATTGCATCTCACAAATAACGAATTGAATTGTTACAACAACGTATCACGATAGTCCACTTTTTCGAATATTTTTGAATTTTAATTTCCCTTTAAGTGACTTTTGCATCGAAAACACGTTTCCATGTTCTCGTGTCTTTCTATCTTTATTATTTGTTTAAATTAATTTAATACCTTATCATCGAATTAAATTTATTTCATGTAAATTACATCAATTTCGTAACTAAAATATGCATGTTTTATCTTGTTACGTGCAGATAACATGTAAATTGATAAATATTTCACGCTTCGGATGGTCCATACAAACGTGCAAATTTCTAAAAAAAAAAAAAAAAAAAAAAACGTAAGAGTTGCAATTTTTGGTATAAATTATAAAATAATGAATTCTTATACCTGCAACTTATGCAAATGTACAGTAAGTGAATCGGCGCTTACTCGGTATACGATACGAATGTAAAAGTATTTTCAAAGTTAGTAAATTCTTCCAATTTTCTATAATAAAATTTCTCTCGTAAAAATCTGACCATGAATATTTTACATTAACGCGTTTTCAAGTCTTTCGCTTTTTTACGCTGAATTATATTACTAGATAGAAAAACGGATAATGTGTTTCTCATTTTAGTATACCCTCCGGAATATCGGGAATGGGTTATACAACACTTTTCCAAGCATCGTTTTGCAGTACTCAATGCGCTTGTACAAACGGTGATGAAAAGTGTCCAATAATAATTCCCGTGCAGTTTCGCATAGATGTGGTAATCGTCGACTTTCGATTGCACGAATTACATGCAACACCGAAAACTGTAACGTTCTCAACGAGCAAATATCCTCCTGCTCGTGACACGTAAGGCTTAAAGGTTGTTCACAATACACGTTTACGCTTCAACGTTACGTCGACGTTCTAATACTTTTTTTTTTAGGAACGTTGACGTAATATCGAGCCGTAAACGTGTATGAGCATTATGAAGAGCACTTAAAAGCTTATTTGCAAGAAACTTGATGCAAGGTGGTTGGCGTTAAGGGTACTTTACAATTGGCGACTGGTAGTTCAACGTGCTCTCTATTTTCTTTTTGTTTCTTTTTACCGTTTTTTTTCCCTGAAATTTTGCAATAGTCATTGCACCACACTCTGACCCTTTGACATCTCGCGCTTTTCTCAAAGTTTATTCACCGTAGTTGTCTTAACTCACCTCTTAAGGGTCGTTCACAACCAATCGTATCGTTCGGATATTTTTCTTTCTCAAAATGGCAAAGTCGAAAACAATTGAAAAAAGTAAATCAATACTCCCTTTTATTATATTTTTTATATATTTTTTTTATTATATCCTTCGTGGAAAGCGTCGAAAATGCTTCAACGTACTGTCGTCAATTGTGAGCGCGCCTTCATCAGGAAAGCTGAAGTAGTCGCTATCGATATGCGTGCTTCACCGAGAAAAGTAACAGATACATGACTTTTACTCGATACTGATAACAATTTAACAGTAACGATTGCTAAAAGTCTCGTATCTTGGCTCGAGGCTGGATAGGTGTTAAGGAGCAAACATTTTAACTTTTAAGAGAAAGCGGTGCGAACGGATCTCAATTCAATTGGAACGAAACGCCGGCGAGTCGTTAGAATTGAATCATCATTACATAAAAATGACAAAATCAATACCAATTTACAAACAAACGTTTTTGTTATGGCATAGTTGGAAATCAGAATTTCTCGCTTTGAACAGTTCAACGTTCTTTCCGTACAACGGGAAATACTTCCAATACAAAAATTCAATTCTTAATTGAATCCAACCATTCTTCTCTCCGCTGTAAATACAGTCACTTTATTTCGAAAACAACAATGCGAAATTCCACGGTAAATTTATAGAAGTGACGACGATTGTCCGTTGCGTAATCAGTCGCAATTGAAATTACGGTACGAAATTTATTGCGTTTTGTAACCGAACCAGCAATAAAATCAACGTCGATGATTCTCTTCTTTGTTTTACTGGACGTTTAAAGCGGCAATTGACTCATTGCCGCGCAACGAGTTTGCAGTCAAAATTTCAGTACAATGTTGCAAACCCGGGCATGTAATCGCGACGAGAGCGTTGACTGTGATGCTTTCAATATGCGGCGGTAGTAGTATCATTATTGGTAGAAAGTAAGAAAGACTGGATTCTTCCTGGCTGTACATGCGCGCATTCGTGATTGCGGAAACGTTCGATATATTTTCAAGTAATCCCTATATATAGAAAGATGCCGCCAGGTGAAATCTTCTCCTCGTACACATCGCCGCGACTTTTCTTCGCTGAGCTGACTAGCGATAACTTCAGGAATTACTCAGTATCCCGAGAGGCTGACGTATAATTACACGGCGTATAATATGTCAATTTCTTTGATACGATGAAAGTACTGTAACATTCTTCACGTCGGGTTATTGATGGCTAACATAAAACGGCAGACGCGAACATCGTGTAGTCACGGCGAGTGTAAAACCATGTCAATAAAACGATAGTCAATAATCCTGAATCATTACCGCGAGGTTGGGGATAAACTGACCGGACGGTTGTCGCCAAGTGCGGTGTCGTAATTTGGTGCACTCGATGTCGAATATTCGGTATTGGGAGATTTGTAATTGTACTTTCCTCCACAATTTCGTACCTTTGCACCGATCTCTCTCAATCGTCAAGAATTTGTAAACAATTTATAGGAAATGATCGATCAACGTCGTTGATCAATATCGAACATTTCGAAGAAATTTTGTTACGATAACTCGTTTCCGTAAAAACTTTGCGATTCGAGGATAATTCAAGGAAACAAAATTTTTTAATGAAATCAATATTGCAATGTTGGTAATATATAGTTATATATTAATAGGTAATGTATGGAGTAACAATAATACACGATACTCTAACATTGGTGAAATTGTATTATTTTTCAGTACATTTTGTTGGCCAATAAATCTTATTTTATTAATGAATTTGCATTTACACCGGATATGGACATTTATTACCGAAGCCTTAAAATTTTAAATTAATCGCGAAAACGGCGAAAGCAATTATGACATTATGACAGGAAGTAATTCGCGTTGCATAAATTTTGAGAGCCAATCTCATAAAAATGTTTTAAAAACCGTGTTATATTTAGACGTTATTTCAATATTACAGGTAATAGAGAATTGCGTAAAGTTACAGTTATTTCCAATAATATTTCATTGTTTTTATTAATTATTGCTTTTTATTAAACTTTATGTATATATATATATATATATTGTTAATTAAGGCAATATATTATATATTGTTGATTTTCAGTTTATGAAAGTGTTACACATTGGAAGTGTTACGGCACGCGAACAACTTTCATTCAGTTTGTAGATTTTTATTGTAATAGCATCTTTACTGTTGATACGTGTAAAATTTACGAGGTATCGCATGGTTAAAGAGATTCTAGACGTCGGTTCTTGATGACTTTAAATCTCACGTCTAAGGAAACAAGCTTGACGAACGGCACGTACGAAATGGAACGTCGATGACGCATCGATTATTTCACGTGTAAAGTTTCACTGCTCTGAAAGTATTAAATTGCATTTTAACACTTTATACTCTATTACCGCAGATACGCCGACGTGCTTAACCATTTGAGTGCCACGCGTTTTTCAGTTTCGAAAAGTACCAAGCGGCGCAATAGCGCTCTTTTGTTTCCGAACCAAAAGTGCCAAGAAGCGCTATTGCGCTGTTTTATATTTACATGCGATGAGTCTTTATTCATTCAGTTCAGTGTATCATTATGTGTAATGGTTGTTTACAAGAATAAAAATGTGTACACAACGTGCCACATGACTCCAATTTCATCTTTGTTTACTTAAGACTGAACGGTAAAACCGTAAAGTGACGCATCGACGGAAACCGAGCCTGCTTCGATTGACGACTTCGCCTACAGCGCTCGCACCAATCCGACGCGACGGAAAGAGCGCAAAATCGCCGCTTGGCACTCAAACGGTCAATTTACATTTTGGAATACACACGAGACGTTCTTTTCATGACTGTCGCGTCCAACAAAGCAATCACGAAAACAAAAACTTGAAATGTCAAATAGTCAATTGATAGCACGGACAAAAATAAATTCCCTTTCCGCGTCAAAAGGGAGAAAACCCTCGAAATGAAAAAATAAATGACGAAGTCATTTTCTTTATTGTTCGTTACGCACATTTTGCTTGTTGAAATTTACAAGAAAAGGAATTTAGAAAGCGAAGTTAAACCGACATAGGAACATCAATTGTACGATGTAATGTGTAATAAATCTTTTCCCTGCACGCGAATAGCAAACTGCGATTCGACAGTGGCGCCACCTGTACAGCAGGTAAAAAAAAGAATTCTTTGCGATGAACGTCGAAAAAAAAAACTATGCGAGTTGTTGAAAAAAACCAGACAATAATTCCGCCTTTTTATCATTCGCGTTACGTAAGACGTGGAAAAATACCACTCCTCTGTGAATCTGGCTGTGTTTCGTTCCATAATTAGCCAATTCACAAACGCGGTTGCATTGTTCGTGTATGTTTATGCTTTGAATGGCGAGTGTGTTGACACACCGAGCGAAAGAATGATTTTCTGGTGTTCGTCGGCGTGTAAAAGATGCAGTAACTCGCGTATAACAAAAACTGGTCTTCTGATTCGTACTATATAGCTCAAGCGAAGATCATTCTCATAATAACGATCTCCGTAACGGACGCCGAGTAAGCGAAACGGACGCGGATCTACATAAACGCGTCCTTGTACAGTAAACCTGCTTATAAAACCACACAACCACACAATTCTGTCGCGGGCAATGCAACAAACTTCGGCCCTTGAACATTTGTGTGCTCCGACTACGAAATAATTAGTACGTATCAACTTTACTTCCCTCTTCTGGCAAATCTTTGCCCGTCGACTTTGACCGACGATCTTCGAGTGACCGGTAAATCTCGTATATGCGAAATAAAAAAGCGAAAAGATCGTATGTCACCCCGAAAATATATACACGGTTTGTCCATAAATAAAATAACGGCGGTCGGCAATTCGCTACTAATTGAACCGACAATTCTCAGAAGGACGAAATAACGCGAATCGAAGTCTTCAACACCTAATTTATAGATAAGGAAATGTATGCTGTACAGGTTTGGAGTCGGAACCCGTTTAATGTAAGCACGGATCATGAAAATTGAATCGTGAGATTTTGATTAAACACATATTTGGTTGTCGAGCCGACGTGGAGTAAATGATGTCGTCATACAAGGAAACGAAATCATTTTACCGCAAACGGTGTTTCGTATATTGGGAGCAGAGACACTACTGGTCAACGTATCTCGAGGCGGTAGTGCGGAATGTATCTACGAAATTTCACAACGAAACGGCGTAGACTGACGAAAGCCAACCGCGAATTCCGACTACTTGAATTATTACACGCAATCGTGCCTTAATCTCGCCGCCAAATAAATGCGCCGCCTGGCGGATTATATTTGGCTTTTAGAAGTATTGCCGATATATATTGAAATGGTTGGAATTGCTGGATAGAAAATCGCATAATGCGAGGTATATTGAGTGAGAATGTCAGCAAAGGAAATTGTTCCTATTACCGCGTGTTTCTACGTAAATACATCGAACTCTTTGTTCACCTTTTCTTTTTTTTTTTTACAACGATACCTCAATTTTTTCTTTTAAATAAATTTTTAACGTTGGAGAATTAATGTAAATTTTAAACGTTGGAAAAGTCATTGAAACGTTGGATTGTTACGGAAATGTAGTGGATAGTTAACAGCGGACGTTTCTACGACGATCGGTAAAGTGAAAATTGTTTAACGAATTTTGCCATTCCAGTTTACAGAACGGCGGTGTGTTATTGGAATAATTGAAAATAATCGCTGCGTTTGACAAAGCATAGCCGCAGAAGGTAACGAATGGCTCGGATGAGTCGGTAATTACACGATGTCAGTTACCGATATCCAGAAGAGGGTATCGATTGAGACATCAAACGTGAATCAATGCCGCAAATATGAAGGGGCAATTAAAAAATTAACGATCCAAATTCTTCTGAAAATTACTTGCATTATCTCATGTCGCGATCATTTGGAGAAAAAAAGTAGCGGTTACATTCGTGAAATATCGATCTCGCTTGCGATACTTATCAGGATTATTGACGCATAAAAAAGGATAAGGAGATGTAATGTTACGTCGTGGAGTAAAAAAGCAGTGCGAGGTTTATACATCCAAAGCAAACATTGCGTCATAAAATTTACTTCTGTTATTCCCTTTCCGTGTATTATTGCAATGTTAGGAGAAAGTATTTTATACGATTAAATTGCGACGATTTTCTGGAATTAGACATTGTTTTTTATAATGTGTTCAGTCCGAACAAACACGCCGTAATATTAATTTTTCAACAAGTCTTATGAATTAGTTGCGAAGGTTAATCTTTTTGTAAACACGATTCACATTCGCCAACTTCGCGATTTCAAAAAACAGTGCATTTGGTCGTTCGAAAAAAAAAATCTGCTCTACGTAAAATCGTAACGTAATAAATACGAAATAAAAGCCGTAGTTTTATTTTTAACAATTAATAATTTTGCCAACAGTGAGTAAATGTCACGTACCAATAAGTTTTACGAGATAAACAAACAATTTACGGCGACTTAATTTCACGTAGTCGTGAAGAACAATATTTTACTACCATACGGTCGTGATAATGAAAATGTCACCGTGCGGTAGACTATAAAATACGCCGGAACGTGTGAAGATTCCGAGCATTATCTCGTATTTTATCTCTCGTTGCTTGTTTTATTTTTTGCTTTATTAACCAGCGATTTATGCCGCTAAGGTAAGCGTGTCTCTTGTTTACCAGGAAACGCAATAAAGTGAACTAATTGCATTAGGCATTATTGCACGTTTTTCCCCGTACGCGAATTTCGAAAGGCATGAAAAAAATGGCAATTAATAAAGTGGGGGAAAATAAAAGGCTGGTTTATGTATTGTAATTGTGTATAATGTGGCTAAATATAACCACACACGATGATTGTATATTATTAGGCGTCATAAACTTTATGACAAATCGCTTCTCGTGCAACGATCTTTCTCCCGGAGCGTGTCTGCCGGTAATCGTTAAATTAGACCTAGAAAACGTTGCATTGCTTGACCTTGGGAACCGATCAAGTGTACAGGAACCACTTCCTGCCTTTTCCACGAAACTCCGCCGCTTTTCGCCGGATTAGTCCGATCGGTGTGGAAGTCGACAGACGGATTTGTGATTGCTCACCGTTGCGACACAGCGTTAAGTAATTCCTTCGGTCACTTCGATCGCCATCTGCGGGACATAACTCATTCCGGCTTTATTGAGACACTTCCACGCGCAAAGGACGCGTAATCCTTTGTGGAAAACGAAGTGTCAACGATACGCTAACGCGGCGTTCGAAACCGAGGTGAAACTCTCGTCGAGCGCAACCGTGCCTTTTCTCTTTGCTCGGACGCCTAATTGATGTAATTATCGTAAGGGGCATTGGTACATAGTCGAGCAGCCCGCTAAGAACTGCGAATCGTGCATATGCATGTACACTGACAGGGCGCGCATGCGCATATGCGTCGAACAGTCGAGACGGATAATACCAGCATCGCCTTTTGTACTCGGATAATTGTGCATTGAATGATGAAAATCTTTTGAAGCAATCCGAAATCCGGACAGTGGTTCTCATATACTCATTGTTCGCGTCTTACGGAGAATTGTGAATGGCGGGAGCGGTAATTTTAAAATGTCGATGGAAAAAAAATTTTTTTTTTTTTATTTCGAAAATTCATATTTATAAAGTTCATTGGTTTATTAATTTGTTTACCAAGTTGCATCAATGTGCGAATTCAATGTGCGGAATATGCGACTAGAGAGAGAAAGAGAGATCACTCGAGGTTGTAAATATTGTTTTTGTGTAAAATGTGGAAAAAAATGAACAATGTATTTTTGACAAATTTCCATTTACCGGAAAAATTGAGCGAGGTAAATTAATAAATCCAGGAAGTGATTGAATAAGTATTGCAGAGTTATTATTGCAATTGAAAATTAGAGAATGCGAGTAACGTTTCGACGGGAAAGAACGAAAATGATTTATATCATAACGCGTTCGTTAACCCGGCATGACAAAAACGGCTTATGACGTTTTTTTCGCGGAACTATCCGGAGCCGGCCATTCAATAAAGTCATTATAAACAGGGAAGAAGGAGTCGGACGCGTTTCCGCAGTCGCAACAAAAAGATTTAATGCCGCCGGTGCACGTTATCCATCTGGCTCCGCTCGATCTTTCCTTCTCGACAGGTCCTGGCCACGTCTGTTTTAATGATCGCTCGCTGGAAGCGGTCAATTGGCTAATAGCGATGTCATAATGCCGCCTTTCCTCTCGCAAAATTCAGTCGCCCGTTATTCGATTATTTTCTAACCGGACGTTTTACCGGAAGGAAGTGAGAATGTCGTGACTGTAAACATTCCCGATACGCTCTCTCTCTCTCTCCCTTTCTCACTCTATCGATGCGACGCCTATCCGCCAATCATTTCTGTCGTTTTATTCGCCATTATACGAATACATTCGATATACCGTAAACAATCCAACGACTACTTTATTTTCCATAAATCCTACCCACACGTTGATTTCCCATCGTAAATACATATTAAAAAAAAACGCTTTCTGCGTAAAAGAAATATTTTATATGTATGATTAATTTACAACGAGGCACGGCTCGGCTTCCTTGTTCGATCGAGGATGTAATGAAAATAAATATTCAAACTGAAGTTACGTTGATTACGTTCTATTACTGGTATAAATCTTGCCGGCAATTCCGCGGAATATAGAAATCCGTGTTGAACATTCCATGCACGCCGAAAGGCTGCGGAAGGAAGAGCCATCTGTGCATTGGCGTATCTTGCGTAACGCGACCACCGCCGGTCGTTACTTCGACGAAGTCGTTACCGCCGCGCGCGAATGGGTCATGTAAAAGTATCCGGCTCATCTGTGAAAGTCGATAACGCGAGTTTGAGAAGCGCTGCATTAGCCCGTAATTCACGGATGAGTTTATCTTCTCGTCGACGGGAACGTGGCAAATTTATCAAAATGCCGGGGTAAACCAACAAAACGATACATTATAATCGCGAAATAGGACAGATGGCGCAACGATAGTCATGAACGACGGGAATGTCGCGTGTGAGGGAATCTATTACCTCGGAAGTACGGTTTTTTAACGACAAAGTTAACCGATATACTTTTTTTCTTTCGTTTAGTCTTACTTTATCTCGCTTGTTACAGTCAGGACGAATTTCGCGTAATGATTGTTGACGTAAATTTCACGCGCCATTTTTAACAGCTTTTGTCAAGTATAACGATTTTCGTTAAAAATCGTGCAAAAAAATATGCATAATTCGTGGCGATGAATTTGTTAGCACTGGCAATTCGCATTGTTAAACTTATTGACACGCGCGAACGCGCGCACACACAGGCACGTATAGGCGGGGGGGGGGGGGGTCCACCCGGGGAAAACCCATTTAAAAAACTCGTTCCTTACCCCCCCTTAATTGGGGCCACCACACGGACACAAGTATTTAACCTTGTCACCCCCAGCGCTGGATTTACCGTCCCATCCTCTTTCGCCCCCCTAACCACTTTTTCACTCCTGGGGCCCCAATGTCTTTCACCACCACCCTGCGCCGTTCCTTTTCTTGTGCACCAC
>JABFPT010001476.1:14359-25164 GCA_022817245.1 Nixonia krombeini | reverse complement strand
CATTTTGTTCCGCGCATCAAGACCAATCCAACAAGCCATAGTACGTCGATCTGACCCCATAATACGTCTTTTAATGACGGTTTAGGCATCGGTAGTTTGACTTTTGAAAAAATGTTGAAAAATCAACTTTGCCCTTCAGCTTTGATTTATACACCATTTGATAGATCTCGTCGCGTACATCAAGAATCACTACCTATATCGACTATTCCCGCCATTAGGAGCAGAGATATTGGAAAAAAGAAAATTGGTGGTGTGAAGGTTTTCAAAGTTGCAAACCCCGTATTTGAGATATTCGAAGTAGACGAGGCACCATTTTATTTCGGGCATTCATACCTATTTAACGTGCTAATGCATGTGCGCCTGGACCAATGATACGGACTTTGATTACAGTTATGGTACCAATCGTTGTAGTTTTATCCCACTCATTTTTCGGTTTTATACGAAATTGTAAAAAACTGACACGAAATTCTTTTTGAAGTAAATCTAGAATTCTAGAACTTTTGCAAAACTACCCAGAGTTGTAATTATTTTTTTTAATTTCACAAAACGGGATGGGTGTTAACTTCACGAGGATGATCGCCGCATCGGCCACGCTTCGAGGTAGCGAATTCCCTCGATGATTCGCCGGTGTAATTACGCGGTAATAACCGCCCGTATTGCCACTTATCGAACCGGAGCCTTTTGTTTTTCGAGCATACTGCTCGTGCTGACTCACGGTGACGCGAGGCAAAAAAGCTACGAATCGTCACCGGTCGACACGATTCTTACATACGTTGGGACATATTCGAACGGTATTAAAATCGTAAAAAAAAATTTTGTGTTTATGCACCCGTGAAATATTTATTTTCTATTACTTCACCTGTTTTGTAACAAATGACAAAATTCGGCATGTTTTAAATATTTTTTGTACATTGTTGGTGCAACATTTCTTTGACCTTTTCACTTTCTATTACAATTCAATTCATTTTCTGTTCTATCCGTTAGAACGAAAGAACATTAATATACTTGTTTCATGGAAACTATTCAAATCACACTCATTTTTCAGTACCGCATATGCAAAAAGAAATTCAAAAAGAAATGTCAAAAATGTCCAGTCACGCTCGACGTAGCAATACCTGCGAAGAGAATTGATGTGGAGGTAGACTCGACTCAGAAATTCAGAGCCGAAAAAAATGTTAGCTTTTGCCAAAAAGGCGTCCCGCAAAGCTAAATAACCAAACTGACCATCAGACGGTGTTTTCGTTTCTCTTTCTCTCCATTCGAATCAGTCCCATTCGAAGGCTGTAGGTCATTTCCCTACTCAGAAAAAAAGTGACATAGCAGAAATTGCTGCATTAATTTTTAAACAAATCCCCGCGACGTGACAGTAAAGTCTCCGGAAATATTTTCACCGCTTAACGTGTTAATGGCGACCTAACAACAGATTTGTATCGGTGACTGAGTTTCCTACATTCGCAACGATCATTACGAGCACGGCATGACAAAGTGTCACGTGTGATCATAAATGTTGCTCATAAACGTAGCAGACGCAGCCGCGATTGCCAGTCCGTTACTATTTTACTATCAGGCGCAGTAGTTTCCATCGCATTATTATCTTCCGAGTATAAAATCTGTCTACTTCCAGTCACAACCATTCCGCTTCGAATTAACTATTTACTCGTGCTTTAATGATCGATTTCACTCGCTGCGTCGTAACAGAAAGACCGCGTATATTCCGCGTCGCCAAAGTGGAGACCATCCGCCGGGCAATTAGTCAGTCGAGGTTCGAAAGCACGCGATTACCTTTGAAGCGGCTGTGTCTCGCCGTTGCAACTTTGTAGCGAGTCGGCGGCGATCGGACGTAATTTTAGCCTCGGTCGAATCGAGCGTGTCTGCGAGACATCGTCGTATAGTCCGACGATTTTTTCCTCCCCGACCGCAACCGTCGACGCGCGGCCGTTACGAAAGTCAGACGAGGAATGTCCGCGGCGTAACCGATAATTCGATTTGTTTATCGCGCTCGTTTCAAAGGGTACGAGTGAAACGCGACGTTCCGATGTTTACGACTTTCACGAGCCGCAAGGCCGGTCGTTAATACTCGGATTACGCTTTTTAGATATTCCGCTTATTTGCCCGCCGATGCACTTTGTTCCCGAGACGTCTTAAGGACGAGATAACCGTTCAAAGGATATCTGGCGAAGATCGGTGGCTTTTAGCTGACGTATGACCCGAAAAAGCGAAATGCGAAGAAACGGTGCGCATCGATCGGGCGTCCGTCTCGTCGAAAATGAGGAAACGTCACACCCGTCGACGGGAAATGCGATTTAAACGAGTCGATCGGCGGTGGAGCGCGAGGCGCGATTTCGTTGGGCTTCCAGGATGGCCGGTCCCGCGATAAAAGCAGCCGTGGCGCAGAGCCGTCCTCGTTGCGCAACGCCAGGCGAAATATCACGCGAGGCGTCTCGCCGCGTGTGTGTTTACTTGGCTACGCTCGCGTTAGCCAACGCCGAGCGGCCATGACGCGTTACGCCGTTCCTTCTCGCCCGAGAGACGTTCCTCGGCAGGAAAGTTACCACCGGGCATGTGTAGAAGTTAGTTTTAAATAAGTCCATCGATTGGCGCTTCATTCGGCCTAAGAAGCCCGTCTCGATGCGACGTTAGTGATGAGTTTCGTTGCGAAATTAATGGATTGTCATTTGTCATATTTCAGGGAATGTGTGACATGTTTATCCAAACTCAGCAGACGAGCAGCGTCAACAGCAGCAGCAGCAGTAGCAGTAGCGGCAGCAACACCGCTGCTCACCATCACAGCAAGAAGCGAAAGTTGGACTATAACGTTAGCCAGCCAGTCATCCAGCACGCAGTCGTCCAATCGACCAGCGATTACCAATTATTGGACAACCCTGGCTTGCAACGCTACTCCGTGAGCGGTACGAACACTGCTTTCAGCTCGCTGCACAATAATGCGCTGCAGAAGATTAGCCCGAATCAACAACAACAACTGGTGCGAGCCTCCACGATCAAACTCCTAGACACGTACCAACGCTGCGGCCAGAAGGTACGTCATCGACTGTTTACCAGAAATGGGCACGGTCGTGCTTGATCGAGTCGGAAGGCCTTGTCAGACCATAAGAATGATCTTCTGTGCGGGTCGTCATTTATAAAAAAGAGGAATTCATAAGAGTAATGATAGACATAAATCAGGAATTTACAAGAACTGTGATCCATGAGAATATCAGGGATTTATTAGAAACATGATTCACGACAATCGTGATCCGCAAAAGCGAGGAATTAATGTGAATTTTAATCATGTTCCATAAGAATTAAGGATTTGTACAAATTATGGCATAAAAATTATAAGCAAAAAAGATTCGTAACATTCATGACAGTCATACGAATTAAAAATTCATACACTCATTTGTTCCCTCGACTCAACTTGATTTTGTCAGATTCGAGCAAAGGGGCACGTGCTGTCTTAAAATATGCATGCTCGTTTCCTTTCTCCATCGATCCTGGGCTCAATCTTGCCATGCGACTCTTCGCTTTTTCTCCGACTATACACGAAGGAAGTAAATTATTAAAAGCGCTCGCGTATAGATTCGTGCGGTAGAGATGGACAGGTGAACTTGCAAGTGTATAGGACACTTTTCACTGGTGCAGTGGTAAACTATCGATTGTGTCCAGAGCCTTGTTTTCATTTTCATGTTGAAGTCGATATGACTCAACAGCGCATTCCGATGAGGGAGGTGCGATCACGATACGCAAAAGCTCTGGCAATCGGAACGTTCGTTCACGTCGCATCTCTCGTTTTAACGTTTTTGCTACGTTTGTCGGTACCTTCTAAAAAGCTACCTTCGCTTTGGAAAAATGACTTTAATATTTCGAAAGGGAAGAACTGAAATATTGTATCAGTAATGAAATGTTTGGCAAACAGTTCTCTGTAACGAATCGGAAAGCAGTGTTTGTTTAAATGCAGAATATGTTTTATATGAACATTGTTCCAGAAGAGAATTAAACTTTGCTCTAACGATTTATTAAACACGGGAACATGGAAATTGAAACGTAAATTGACAATGGCTGAAACGACCCAGACGAGACTGGCGAAACTACGCTTATCCGTTAAACAAGTTTTGATTACATTTCTGTTTATTTATAGATTGCATAAATAATGTCGGCGTTAAAATTTTCCACTCGAACGATACAAATATTTACTGTGTTTCTATACTGAACATAATTTTATTCTCAGAGAATTATCACGAAAAGAAATCAATTATGCGTGTCAGTTGTCTAATCCAGTTTATTGACGTATGTTACTGATTATTTCAATTTGAGCAGTTTCCAAATTATAGAATCGTGTCCATGAATTGCAAGAACATATATCTTAACTGTTTATTGTGTTTGTGTTCTATAAGTATTACGTTACACTCAAAGTTACAAAAATACATTTCGTTATTTACCAGTTTTTTCTTAGAATTTGTATTTAAAATTGTAAATGTTTTGAAACTTAGTAAATTACATTTGATAAAATTATCATTAGTCGTGAATCTGTTCATGATTGGCAGACACTTTTAATCGAATTCCGTAAGTGACAAATTACAGGCATTGATTTTATTTCATCAGTATTCGATAATAATAGACGTTCTGATAGCAAGAATGAATTTTTCAAATGCAAAATCAAATGTTTCCTCTTATTGCACCTGTTACTTGTCATTGCACAAGAAATATTATTTTTCATTTACATTTGCATTCACATTATATTCTTATTTTTTAAGAATAAGCGTTCCACCAACGTTGTTCCATTAAAAAAAGAATTCTGTTAGCATTATCTACAAACACTGAAGGCTACAGTATGCTCGATATCGTTATTGCAAAGAATGCATGCCAAGCAATATAAAAACAAAATAACTGTTTCTTATATTCATTTTATTATATATGTGTATTTTTTCATTTTCATCTTCAATTCACCAGTTGAACTGTTGACGAGAGATGAAAATAAGTTACAATAAATAACAGGCACTGGACTAAGAATATTTCAGAAAAACAAGTTATTCGTCATATATTTAAATGCCAAATTTGCATCACTGGTGTAAAAAGCTACTGATCATGCGAACAGTATGAAAAATGCATAATTTTAGTTGCAGTAAATAAATTGCAGTAGAAATGGAACAGTTTTGCAACCGTCATAGTACTTTAGAAAATAACGAAACAAAAATATGCATTGAATTCGGTAGAACATAAGATATAACGTTCCTTTTGTTTTTCTCCAACAGAGAAAATCTTGGTCAAGGGAGGGTAATGGTGAAGGCTCGGCTGGACATTCCGCAAACGCGAACAACGTAGCGGGTACTACCGTGGTTTCTCAACATCATACTCAGCAGCAGCAGCAGCAGCAGCAACAACAGCAACAACAACAACAGCAACAACAGCTGCAACAGCAACAGCAGCACAAGCAAACGAGTGCGATGACGTCACACAGCAAACAAGTGACAAATACGGGAAATGGAGGCGGCGGCGGGGGAGGTGGAGGTGGAGGAGGGAGTAACCCTCAGGGCGATGGCGATTATCAATTGGTGCAGCATGAAGTTCTCTACTCGATGACCAATCAGTATGAGGTTCTGGAATTTCTTGGTAGAGGCACATTTGGACAAGTAAGTGTTTGTTTGGACAATTGTATTTTTATTTGTTGAAACGTGTAAAGACTAGGTAATGATAATGAATTATTCTAGGTTGTAAAATGTTGGAAGAAAGGTACCAATGAGATCGTCGCCATAAAGATTCTGAAGAATCATCCTTCGTATGCACGCCAAGGACAGATTGAGGTAATTTATAGAACACTTTTTTAAACAAGTTTGTCTTTTTTTTATTGCATTTAAATTGATCAACTGATTTGTTTTACAAAGGTCTCCATCCTGTCACGACTTAGTCAGGAAAACGCGGACGAGTTCAATTTCGTGCGTGCCTACGAATGCTTCCAGCATAAGTCACATACGTGCTTGGTGTTTGAAATGCTGGAGCAGAATCTTTATGACTTTTTAAAGCAAAACAAATTCTCTCCTCTACCTCTTAAGTACATCAGACCAATCCTCCAACAAGTTCTCACCGCGTTGCTGAAACTAAAGGTATGTCTACGAGTCACTTTGAAGAAGACCTTTTTTATGTGGAAGGAAGTAATACAGTTATTTAATTATCGCTATCGTTTCAGCAATTGGGATTAATCCACGCGGATCTTAAGCCAGAAAACATCATGTTGGTAGATCCAGTACGGCAACCATACCGCGTGAAAGTGATCGATTTTGGCTCAGCATCACATGTATCGAAAGCCGTCTGCAACACATACTTGCAGTCGCGTTATTACAGGGCTCCTGAAATCATACTTGG
Organism: Nixonia krombeini; assembly: GCA_022817245.1. Classification (NCBI taxonomy): domain Eukaryota; kingdom Metazoa; phylum Arthropoda; class Insecta; order Hymenoptera; family Scelionidae; genus Nixonia; species Nixonia krombeini. Next base: position 18,807 of record JABFPT010001476.1, on the reverse strand, counting down.
ACTTCCGTTTTGCGAAGCGATAGACATGTGGTCACTCGGATGTGTAGTGGCAGAATTGTTTTTGGGTTGGCCTTTATATCCTGGCAGTTCGGAATATGATCAAATTCGTTACATCAGTCAGACACAGGGTCTGCCAACGGAGCACATGTTAAACCACGCCAGCAAAACGACGAAATTTTTTTACAGAGACATTGACAGTAAGGGCTTACTTTTCAAGCAAATAGTACGTTAAAGAAAAATTATTTTTGAGGAAATATTTATTTAAAATATTTAATTTCAGGTACATATCCATTTTGGCGATTAAAAACACCGGAAGAACATGAGACGGAAACTGGTATAAAATCAAAGGAAGCAAGAAAATACATTTTTAACTGTTTGGACGACATCGGTCAGGTTAATGTCCCCACTGACTTGGAAGGTGGTCAATTGCTGGCAGAGAAGGCAGATCGGAGGGAGTTTATCGATCTCCTTAAAAGAATGCTCACCATGGACCTGGTAGTAATATCTATTTCACAATCTAGCCTCTTTTACGTTTTATTTTATACCATTATAGTAAAATGAATGTTAGTTTCGAGAATTATGCTACTTTTTCCTAAACCATTACATTTTTTATGGTTCGAAGTCAAATAGCAATTTCTATATTTCTTGACAGGAACGGCGGATAACACCTGGCGGCGCTCTCAATCACGCGTTTGTAACGCTCGCACATTTGGTAGACTACGCACATTGTAATAATGTGAAGGCTTCTGTGCAGATGATGGAAGTGTGTAGGCGTGCAGGTGATTTTACGGCAAGTCCAGCACATCACCAAGCACCTTCGGCTCCTCAGCCTCCACCGCCGACATCACTTGTCGCCAATTTTGTACCCACAACAAACGGTAGTGCTGTTACTCTTACCTTCAACAACCAACTAACCAATCAAGTGCAGCGGCTCGTTCGGGAACATCGCACTGCGCAAACGGGATACGATAATCTCGTAAGTTTCTTTCATTAGTAAATAAATTTCACCTGTTTTATAGTTGTTTATTTAATAATAATTTATTGCAATATTTTCAGTATCAAATATACAGTAACAGCAGTCGTAGAGCTGCGCAATATAGCGGTGGTTCGTCAAGTGGATCCAATAGTGGTCGCAATGGAGTACATGATTTCCCACACCAGTTAGTGCCCGGAATTCTTTGTCCACCGCCAGGATATCAAACGATGCCTAGTCCTGCAAAACACGTCGTAGTTGCTCAGGTTCATATTTTTCCAATTAATTTGAAGCGAATCAATATTTCGTGAAATGTAATGATACTAAATATTTGTATTTTCGCTACCCAGCCTCCTCAAGCGCAACAAGCACCGTTGCAAATTCAGCCGTCTATTATTTCACAACAAGCTGTGGCCGCGGCAGCGGCTGCAGCTCAACAGCAGTATGCGGCAGTGCCTGTATCTATGGTGGAAACTGGTCGACAGATGTTGTTAACGGTAAATTTGAAAACATATGATCGTATTAAATAATTGTATTTTTCAATGTCATAATTTACAAAAAACGACTGTCGTTCTATAGAATGCTGTACAAACATCTTGGCCTGCTGGGAGTCGACAAATGGCCGCGATTGTACCTTCGTGGCAACAGTTGCCACCGCAGCACGCGGCTATTCAGCAGCCCCTACTAAGTGACGCAGGAGAGTGGAGCAGGCCATTGATCGTGGATAGTTCAGCCATCTTACAGGTACAATTATCTCATTTATTTTTTCAATAATCATATAGATAAACGCACATGTACTAAACTTCGTTATTCACACGTAGAATGCCAACGGCACTTGCAGTAATATTCTTGTTCGTTCACTCCACCAAAATTTATTTCTATGAAAATAGTTTATTGCATTGCGGTCACCTGTGACTGACATGGCGTAAACTACATATCTTAGTCCAACATGATATACTCTGCTAACATGGTACTCAGCATATTAAGAAATGTTTAAACAGAATTCCGTCATGATAACATTTGACTAATCTCTGTAATTTCGGGGAAGGATCAGCGGCCTGTATTTCCCGTGGCTGAAGTATACAACGCAAGTGCATTGGTGGAACATCCATCGCAGAATTGGGGCAAACGCAGCGTGACAAAACATCATCAACACCATCTTACAGTGCCACAACAGTCGCAGCATAGGCATGAGCACAAGAAAGAAACGCAACAACTAAGCCCTGTTAAGAAACGGGTTAAAGAAAGTACACCACCTAGCAACATAAGGCGACATTCACCCATTAACGGGCACTGGCAACAGCAGTTGCAACAGCAGCAACAACAGCAACAACAGCAGCAGCAAATTTCACAGTCCCATCATCACAGTGGGGGAAAACATGCGAATGGACATGTGACAGAGCACCAACAGCAGCAACAGCAAGTTGCTTACGTCCGACAGCAAACCATCACCATACACGATACACCTTCTCCGGCAGTCTCCGTCATCACTATCAGTGATAGTGAAGACGAATCGCCTGGTAAATGGTGAGTGAATGGAATACTATTAATAAACTTTTTATAAGGTTTGCAGTATGTTATTTTTAATAAACGTTAGTTACATTTTGCGCGACATTGGATTTATTTTTTGCCATGAAAAAAATAAAATTTTTTTTTATTGAAGATGGTAACTGCATACACTCTTAGCTTTTACATAGATCTAGTACATGCATGAATATTATTGACAGCTGCGGAGATCGTCAGTGCGGAGCCTGTCAAAGTTTGGCACCTCGCCTGTCTGGCGATGGACGTCCTATTCGTGAGGAGGTTATTCGAAGGTACATGAATGCAACATGAAAGAGCGTTATGGACAAAAACATATTTCCATGAAATCACAATGAAAATCTTACCAATGTCTTAAGGAAGTTGAAATATCTGTACTTACATGCAAATTTAAAATATTGCTTTTATTGTGATTTCCAAGATTTAATATCCTGGCTTTGATGCGTATGTCACATTTCCTTATTAAAAAACTCTGTTGAGTAATATTCATAGGGACAGAATATTAACGCACGGGTTATTTAGGCATCTGGCTTTTGGAGCTTCAAACAAGGATTGTCCAACATGCGACTAACCACTGATCACTGCCTTTATCCATTTGCAATCTCAATTTGGAATAATGTGTTTCTAAAAAATTTATTAATATTAACATATCATGTAAATACATTCTTAACAAACATGATTCGTTTACATTATTTATAGAAAACACTATTTACACATAGACGTACGTTCATCTGCAGTCGTTGTCTCGACTAAAATATTTTATGCATTCGAGAATCCAATACTCGTTCGGAACAGCACGTTATGTTTGTCATACTCTTCTCGCAATACATGGGTGGCTGCCGTTTTTCCCTACCCTACATGTCATTCACTTGAATCATCATTTACTGATCATTGTTTGTAAAGTCATGATTAACCATGATCTTTCACCTTTCAGCACGCAATCGACACCACGCGTGGTACAAAACACTCATCAACTGCATAACAACAGCAGCAGTGTTCAGCATAATTCACATAATTCTACAACACAGCGAACGCAACGTAAGAACGTCATTAGCTGCGTGACCGTCGGTGATAGCGACGGTGAGGCAAGTCCGAGTCGTAATCACGCTCATATGTATCAGCATCTGTCGCAACATCCGCCAGCGCCGCCGCCACCACCACAGCACCAACAAACCACGCAGCACATTAAACATGAGCCACAGCCACAACATCACGTTAGGTAAGCATTCATTTTCATTTCAATGGTAATATTATTTTCCTGACTTCATAAAATTACAACTCCAATTCACTTTAGTTTAACGAATTCTAGCAGTTCTGGCTACTCTTCGCAATCCCAAAAGAAGCGCTTATTGGCTAAAGTGCAGTCGGAGTGCAACATGATCAATGTCGCGACCAAACCGGAGCCTGGTGTCGAGTATCTTGCACCTCATCCGTGTCACGCTCCAGCTTGCAAAGAACCACCTTATCAAGTGAGATTTCTCTTAATCCTCACTTATAAAATCTATGAATTCTTTCATTTATCCAATTAAGATCGTAATTTCAAGTAGGACCCGAAGTTCGACGACACTTTGTTGATTCATAATGTATTTGTAATTATTTTTACCTACAATGTTTTTCTAGGATGACGCCTATGATATGCATGACTACTTCTTGCAGTATGTAACCACGAGTAGCGCGCACCCGCATCTGCAGGAACAGCATATCGTTTACACCACGGGCGCTGACAAGAGAGTTTCCTGGCCGGGAAAGCGGGCTGAATATAAGCATGAATATGTTCAACCGCCTGCAGCACATTCTCGGGAACATCAGAAATGGGCAGTGGCCAACACAGTACATCAATATAGGTATAAATTTGTTTTCATTGTTTTTGTCCGTGATAATGATATGAACGAAGAAGATCGATAAAATCAAACCACTTTTTGCAGATTGTTAA
>JABFPT010001476.1:1607-12450 GCA_022817245.1 Nixonia krombeini | reverse complement strand
GAAACTTGAAATTTCTGGTAATATAATCGACCACGAATTTTTTGTTTCACAAAATATCATTAGTATCTTCAATAGTGTGCACGTTTGTATGCATGAAAGTTTGGAAATCATTATAGACTTTTGATTTAGCCGCAGTTTTCCAAAGTAGGCGTGCACGCTGTAAAAAGTATACAGACAAACTTATCACGAGGAATATGGGTTTAAGAATAGTGTGATTTTTTTTATTGTGTAGATTTCAAAATTTGATCTGTTATTTTGAAAGTATGGAACAGAATGTAAAATATTCCTCTGGATTTGTTCCGCATCATCACAAGTATGTTTCATTTACCTACATTTTAGAGCATTGACAGCAGCATCTAATGTAAAGTATACCGTTTTTTGCAGCTCGTCTCCATTAACGTTGTATGATTCTAGTCGCGCATTGCCACCGCCAGCTCATCACAGCTCGGCCAGACCTTTACTGGCGAGTCATGCGGCGCACCCGCTGCCCGCGCACATGCAGCCTACAGCAGTTTACGGATTAGCTCCTCTGTCACCGGCCAAGCACCAATACCAACCATCTGGTTTGTGGTTCACGGAATAAAGTATTGTCCGTCGTCGCCGTCGTCCTACAGTCGACGAAAAACACCGAAGGAGCGATAAGATACGAGCATACAAGTGTCCAATTGTAGATTTTTACACGCAAGATTTAGACTGACCAGTAAGTGCACTCGACATATTGGGGAGAAAGGCCTGCGATTGTTCTTTTCTCTTTGCTTGTTCACCTGCGGAGGAAGGCTCGAGAAGGATAGGAAACCATTTGCCGACAATCCGTCCGACGCTTCTGACCAAAATCGAAATGAGACGCGAGTATATCATACGGCCTGTTGATCCAGTCTTTTCTAACGTGGAAGCTGCACATTTTTTACCGTCAAATCGTACACGGTGTTTTCGTCGTTTTGGGAGCAACAATCTGAGATTGTGCATAAGCATGTAGCAGCGCGTTGCGTAGCAAGAATTTTACTTTCCGGCACGATTACAGGTTGCAATAATGTTCCCGGACGATCATGAACGCTGTTGATAAAACTGTAGGAAATTACGGTTACCAAACTATGAATTTAAGTTACATTTTGTTCAGATTAGCTTGTTTATAATGCTCGGTATGCGTTAGTATCCGTACCGAGAAATGTAATGGCGTGCTCCGAGTTTTCACTTTTTCCTGATCAACTCGATGCAGTCAAGTTGCGAGCATGACTATTTATTATATCGAGTTACATTATTATATTCTTCGGTTGAAAAAGATTCTAGTGTTTTGCATTTGTACATACATTTTTTTCCTTATTTTGTTCGCGGGTTTAGTCAAGTTTCCTGTTTCCACGCGCTCTTCCGTCATTGCTCTTTCAAGGAGAGACAAAGGACAACCTTGATAACTTTATGCGCATACGGTTAAGACGCGAGGTCTGTTTCGCGTGAAAATCGCGCGTGTGTTTTCCCTGCATGATTGTCCTGACGCGTGTCCGAACACTTTTTATTGCAAGATTCCTGTTCGGTCATAGGATTTTATCTGTAAATACTTTTCATACGAAATTTTAATGTTCCCGAAACGCAGTTGGCGGTGGAAGGGTTTAGCGCCTTACTTGAATCATGCAGTGAAATTATGTGGAACGCTTCGTGTAAATCAGTATTCCTCCGTCACCATTTTCATGTATTAATTTGTACATATGCTACTTAGTTGCAATTACTTTCCATGTCGTCGTTTCTTCGTTCGCTAAAGCAGGGCTGTCGATGTAACTTTATACATCATTGACTTTATTCTTTTGTTCTTCGATTAAAGATGACATTTAGGAAATTAATTGCTATATTATGTATATTATATTCATTGTATTGTTAAGTGGATTAACATTGGGTAGGATCGATGATGATGATAATATGTTGTTCATAGTGATACGCGTCCAGACACTAGACAAATATACATTATACGTATAGAATTTTTACAAAGATTTAGACATGTTACGCATAGGATTTTAGACCACATAGGAGTGTTAAGAAGAGAATAATGTTGGTTTTCGCTGAAAGGTTGAACTGATGGTTAGGCTCGCGAGCATATGTTACTCCGCGGGTTCGATTTTTTTTCGTCTCAGGATTTTGCGTTTTCCCGGGATAGTTCACTTTTATCTCGCATAGAATTTTAATCATTGATCGTATATGCTACGTAATCTGGCGGGTATCGAGGTAACAATTTGCACTAAACTTTCTTTTTCTGTAAAAGAATGATTATGGGGATTAAACTATTGAATCTATATATATGTATATGTATATATATCAGAAATCGCATTGACGATTTATATTAGTGTTCCAAAAATCTGATAAAAAATCCGGGTCAATAGAAAAAAGTTGAATAAGAAACCCACAAATAACTGTACTATTTAATTTACCAATTGGAAAATGTTTAAAAGAAAGTTATTTTGAACATGTATTCTAACTAATAAATTATATAGATAATAATACAGTTGATGGTATTCTTATTAATTTTCCTCTGGAGACTTTGGACAACTTTTGTTACACTTTGTATATTTAAATTGTTAAATGTAGCCGGGGTTTACTTTAGACAGCAGACTTGTATTTTAATATTTAAATCATAACTTCTGTACGTAGCGTAACGAATCAGATGTTGGGTCAACGGCGGCCCTCGTGACACGAACGCCAGCTCGTGATGATCGGTCAACGTCGCAGCGAAGCCGTATTTAATTTTTGATGTAAGCGCAGCCTTTAAAGCCTCAACGTCGATCCCGCTATTGATGGAGACGCTCCAGTGCATCACGGCTGTGCGAAGCATCTCGAGCACTCTCTACCTTTGGTTGAGCTGTCCTTTCTGCATTTACCGCTCCATCGCTCTCCGGATCCTTCGCACAGTCCATTCGACGTAAACTACAAGTATTCACGCTGACGCGAGAAGTGTATTATTACCGCATTATTACACTGATATCTAACCAAGTTGATGTGCCTGTTTGACAATTAATCATACTGTAATATAAAAATGTTACGAATCACCGATTTGGGAATCAGCGTGGTGGAGAACGTCACTATCCCGTTTAAACATGAAACAGAAATGTTTATTCGAGCGACGTCGTTCCAGCGTTCGTATGCGCGTATGCCGATGCTTCCACGTGTAAACTTGATGATGATACGTCCCGTAGACGTGAAAGGATACAAAATTATTGATATGACCTTTAGTCATAACACGTAAGATTCCTTATTTTTTACGTATCACTTTTTCATGTATTTAGGTAACTGTATATAGAAATATATGTATATATCTCGGTTTCTCGTGTCAATCAGTCATTATTTAGTGATTAAACAATCGTCAGGGATTATTGTCTGCTTTTCATCACTATTGCCCCTTCAACTTCATATAAAGGCTTTTATTCGTGGAACGAGACTCTGTCCTGGTCGCAGAGTCAGTCGACCATTTTCTTTTATCCACTTGATCAAGTAATACGAAAATTTGACATTATTTCAGTTAGGTTAGCATCGTTTTTGATATTCATCGACGCCTTTTGCACAAAGTTCCCAGAGGTTTCAAACATATCAACAACGACGTTTTGAGACAAATTGGGATATTGAAAGTTGAACAGACTGAGGAAAGGGAAAATTCCTGCTGGGAGTACGAGGAGCAAAAGGTCGTCGTCGTCGAGCATCACAGTCCGTACACGACGAATCATTTCTGTAATACACGAAGGATGTTATACGAATAGCCAACCTGAAACACTGGTTCTAGTTGTGATATTTATCAAATATAACGTGGTTAGTTAAGTCGTAACAAATTTTCAATAAGTGTACCGGGTTCTTTGAATGGAACTAAATGAACAAAGTACGCGTTAATTCACGAAGCCTTAAGACAAATGAAATCCTGAGATAAAAAAGATAGAGACGTCGATTTATATACATTTAGGGGAGGGATCGTTTCGAGAAGGAATTTCGGCGCGTGGTTCGATTACCCAAGACTTGGAGAGTATCATGGCAGGTGTAGAGTGTTGAACGAGACAGAATATTGCAACTTGTGTTTCGTCGCCTGACGCGTTGCAGATCGATAAAGCGACGTATTATTTTTTATGTCTATTTGTACATACGTTTCTTCTAGAAGTATGTGGTATTTGTTAGCTTAGGAGTAGTGCCTAATAACGGATGTCGATAGGATTCTTCTAGCGGCAAAACAGTGGGTCTCTTTCTCCATCGCTGACTACGTTGTATCCGCCTCTGTGGACTCGATGATTCGATCTGCTTTTCGCATTCGTCGCGTTTACTTTTCCCACAAATGGGGAGAGGAAACTAGTATTTCACACACGAATTTCGATCATGTTGTGTAAAAAGTAGGAGGTATTTTCTGGGCAAGTTTGGCGTTTGCAAAAAGAGAGGCGGGAATAGCGACTTAAAAGTAACACACGAAAATCCGTGAACTGTCCGCTGATGTGAGAGAAGCAACGAGTGTCTGTTCGGGCACGTCTCTTCGTACTTGACAAATAAAACTACGTGTATAGAGCGTTTCGATTACTCGACTTTTTCACCTCCGACGCAGAACAACTTTTACCCTTCGCATCGAGAAGCACCAAACCGTGTGAAAGCGCGTTCACTGTTACTCGCGTAGGCGACGACCGTGCATAAAGTAATCCTCGTAGCATCACGAGTACGATGATAGATTAGGGCTGCAAGTGTATTTATAGAGAGAAGCATATTTTTTAAAAGTAATGGGAAATGTTCCGCAAATGTTCGACTCCCGCGTCGCGACGAGGACCGAGTCGGACCGAGAGATTTTGTATATTAGTTTGGACTGACCGCCCGGGGTTTTCGACAGGGCAACGTGTGTAGCGTATTTATTTATATCCACTGCTTGTATAAAGTCGGATCATCACGATTATCGTTTCGTTCATAGTAATATTCACCTTCGCTCCGTCGTGGAATGTGAGTTCCACAGCACACACTAAATAACAAACTTGGGATTTTGATAAATAAATTAATTTCGCTGTACATTGTTGATTCGGTCAATTTACTGGAAATTGACAGCTTGTTTATTGCACAGTTTCACATAAATTGCAAATTTGCGAAAAGCGAGTATGATTGTTTGTTAAAAGTGTGCATTCCTTTTTTTCAATTATAGAGTGACGTTTCTCGACTGTTTCCAATGTGCCGTGATTCTCGCGTATGGTAGAAACGTAGCTTGACCGTCCGCGACTCCTGCAGACTTGCGATATTTAAGTATACGGCGAACGCTGTTGAATTCACACTTTTATACAGTCTTGGTTTTTCGGTCCACCCGTCTTTCTGCGACGTAACTATTAACGATACGGTGTAGAATATTAAGCGAATATACACAGCCTGGAGAGAATAACTATTAGAATTTGACGAACAAATGTACAACATATTCTAAAATGTAGAATCGTCTTTTCCGGGTATTTTAATCAATGTTCAACTGTTCTATTAAATTTCTTCATTTTCACACTCTTAAATTAAGCAATTCACTGCAATTATCTGTTAAGTGTTTCAGCAGATATAATTGTTATTATTATATTTGTAAAATCTTCTCTTTCTGACAAACATTGAAATATTAGTTTACTCTCAATTTTTTACTTTACATAAATAAAAATGAGTATGAGTAGAACATTTAAAAACGCTGATTTTCTTTGGATGTGATTATATTTTTGCTTCCCAAAACTGTTAAAAGTAGGGTAAAGATTCACAGCAAACTATTTACTGGACCAAAAATAGAGTCTCTCAGTTTCAGTGGAGCAATTGTTTTTTTAAGTCTTGACGTAACTAATACCTCTAATGTTTCGTAGTCGCAGAATTCTTCAGCATCACTTTCATTACGAGCCAAACGTCATTCGTCACATGTGCATAATACAATCTCTGTTTTGTGGAGTGGTAGCTCTTATTGTTATATAATTAAAATATGACTCCGTGATCGCTGTTCCCGTATAATACCAAACGTACGCGCTTAGGTTTATCGAGGAGAAGAAAATGAGGAAGATTTAAGCTCCGACTAGTTGTGAAAGAAACAACGCAAACTTTGTCACTAGCGTTTTATATACGGCTGCGTAGGGCTAATCAAACATAACATTACACTATCGTACAACCACACACAAACACATATATTATATATATATATTTGTAATATATAAAAATATCCTATGTATTTTATTATAATTGAACTGCTTAAGGTTACTGTGCGATTATTGTAATTGATCATGAATCTATCATGTTTAGAGTAACGTTGCGTTATGTGGTGTTAGACATTGAAACTATGGAATAGAAAATTATATTCGGGAAATTGGAGAGTACGCTTTTCACTCGATTCTTTATTAGGTAGAGAACTAGCAGACACATTTATTTAAACTATTTATGGAGTTGTATAATGATGTTTTTACTTATGTACAAGTCGGATTACATCGCAACTGTAACTTCACACTAAACATAGTTTCGGAATCATAATAGCTAGTATTACATAAATATCATCTACTATCCAGATTGTATTCTTTAACAAAAACTATATTGTATATTGTATTTATGATCGAGTCTACAGACTCTATAGATGCTTATGTTTTCGTAGAGATTTCTATTTCATTTTTAACATAGTTTAGATATTTCTGAACGGCGGATGTTGCATGGTTTTTTATCATGCAAGAATTGAAGAAATCAAAACGGTTTGTATTGTTTACTGAATTCGATTAAAGCTCGATTATAAAGGACGTAGTGTTGGGCAATCAAAAATTTACATAGTTAACTTTTCATAATTAACGGTTCAGTGTGTACATATTCTTCGAACTTTCAAAGAGTATGAAGTTCTCTTCGTTTTTCTGACAAAGAAACTCTCAGAATATGAAATTAAATCCGCGAGGGCGTTGAACAGGGCACAAAATTATAAATTGCTTGTAATTTCCTTTCAGTTTCGCCCGAGTCTTTAGTCTCACATTTTGAGGGAATGATGGAAACTTTTTTATTCAAATACTCGCATTGTTTCTTTTCGTCTAAAAAAGTATAATGTGATGCAGTCGTATAAAATACAAAGGAAGACACTTTTTCATGAAAGTTTAGAAAGAAAAGTAGTAAATTACTAATTGTATATATAAAACAATTATGATTTTCATTTTAAAATGAAGAGTGGAAAGGAAAACAATCCCAATTGTTCTCAAAGTTGATGAAGAATGTGTGTAATAGAAATTAGTGTACTTTTCCATGTAATGCCAAAATCCACTTTGCAGTAAGCACGTAAAATTGTAATTATACCGAAAAATTATAGAAATTATGATGTCAGGTACTTTTCCCATAATAATCGACGCTTTAAGTCACTTGACACTTCCAGTTTGAGAAAACGTTAAAGAAAGTTCTGTAATTGTGATATTTAATACCGAGCAATGTAATTTTTTATAATAATAAGTTTGTCAATAATAATTTAAAAATTATCATTCAACAATGGAACAAGTGTTAGTCGATTTATGGGACAACTACGTGAACTGCGAGCCGAAATGTCAAAAGCAATTCTTTTTCTCTCTTCACGTGTTACATATTGACCGTTTTACAATAAAACAGCAATCTGAACGCGGTATGTCTGCAGATATTTGAAACCGCATGAAACATTAGAATAACAACGGTGGTGTTAACGATGAAGCAACACCACCATTCTCATTGTCGTGCGCTAAATTATTTTAGAGATCGATCAGAGTACAAAGCGTAGGATTAGTTTGATCGCGAAAATAGTTGAACTACGCACGACTGGCGCTCATCTTATTTCAATGTTTATCCTCGACTACCGTGAACTTTGCTATCTTAATGTCGGCTCTGTTGTAATCGTTGTAACAGTTTGACTGAGTACGAAGCATGAAAAAGAAACCGATGCGGCGACAAATCAAGCGACGTTGTTTGAGATTGCGAGCAAGTAGAATAATCATATAATCAACTGCATCTGAATGTTCGTTTCACTATGGCCTTGTAAGGATGTTCAGTAAAAATGGGAAAGGGCGAATGAGGTGCTTTTCCAACTTTCAATTAAAAATTTTGTCAATATTGTTATTGGACATGCATAAAAAAATTATGTTCACATCAGTATGGTTTTATTAGGTTGCTGCTTTAAATGTAGCATATTTTGAATGAAGTAAAACTAATTTTTATGTTTCGAATTAACAAAAAAATCTGTGAAACCATACAAGGAAAATAACGCAACATACTGTTACGTACCATGGTTGTATTTCCTGCGATACTGCGTCTGGCAATCTCGAACAACACCGCGATAGAATCGAGGATATCGTCAGGTCGCCTTTGCCTTGCCACTTTTGATGTAGCTCGACAATGCGCCACTATTATCGGCTCTGAGTTAACGAGTTTTCAATTGAATTCATCGCGATATTGCAAGGAAATAAAGTCTATTTGATATTTATATTTTATTATACTGATGGGCTGATTACATTTAACATACTTGATATAATGTTACTGATACGAAACTTCCATGAATGATAAGACACACCAGAGTGGTTTTGTGTATATTACTGTAGCATATATAATCAAACACTAAAGACTAATGCTTAAGGTGATTATCGTCAATGAAGCTTTGGGGTGCGTGATATGCAACAAGTGTGGAGAAAGACAAGTGAGCATTATATGTAAATGTATGCGGAGAGAAAAGAATATTGTGGAAAGAAGAAAAGAAACGAGGAAACTAAAGACAACGTCGACGGTGGCGTCAGTAGCGCTTCCGTTCGTCGTAGAATAATAAAGTCAGACGCGCGAGTGGCACTGGTCCCTCTGCGCTCTGCTAAAAAGACATTGCCCGTGTCGTTCTTCTCATTGTTTCTCTGCATTTCCGGTTTTCTTCATTTGCATCCCCTCCAGCTTCCTCGCTCCGTGCATTACTTACCCACCTTTCACGGTCATTTTCATTTCACTATCCACTGAAGCAAAGTGAAACTGATAAAAGACAACGTTTTCACCTATCGTTGTATCGAGTGCCACAAGATACATTTGTTGCAAGATTGATTTATAATTTTTTACACAGCTACACACAAAAACGGTAAATAATAACGCATATTTCCAGGTGATTGAAAGTATACGTAAACACCAAATATATTTAATTATACCGCTAATCGAAACGTTCCTTTTATTGACTTGCTTAGCAAGCAACGACATTATTTGCGTATTACCGAAGCACTGTTTGTGCTTATTGAAGTTGGAACAAATGGCTTCATACTCGTGACGCATGTAAATGATGATTCAACAGATACCTTCACATTTCTGTATGCTGTCGATTATTTTGAAAAATCACATTTTGCCCCTGTCTGTAAAAAGGATGAAAGAGTAAAACATTTTTAATCCGCCGAGCCAGATTTAGAAAATCATACACAAGACAACAGAAACTGTGTAGCTTGTAGAAAAACAATAAGTATTGCATGCAACAGCTGTTAGAAGAAAGTTTAGTAGTCAAAATTTATACTGCATTAAAATCAACTTATTAATTTTTATTATTAATAATTTTCCGTTAATTTAATTCGACTGTTATCAGTGTACGAGAAATTTTCAATAGGTGAAGAATTCATTTACTTTTGCAATTAACTTTATTACTTGTAGTATATCATTACTATCTTACAAATGTGAATTACATTTATGAAAAATTATAATTTAGTTTGGAGCGCTTCTGAATGAGAACGTTACCTGAAAAGTAGTGGAATAAATTTATACGTAAACTTACTGGTTACATTACTTCCAAAATAATGCTTTCGTTTTTTTATAGACTCCAAATAGTACATTTACTACATCATACATTCTACAACAATAAAATTACACATCATATAATTAATTCTTTTGACAAAAATGTACGTTTCAGAATTATATTCTTTAAGATGGCTCGGCCAAAGTCAAAATGAAAAAGCAACTACGACTGAATAACCAACGTAATGACTTCGTGTAGTGTAATGATGCTTAGGGGACAACATGTATGTATATACACGTGAAAAGTGTAAAAGTAACAATTGTATAAAAATACACTAACAAATGTTGCATATATTGGACAAACTAATTATTCACTGTAATTTGTATAATCTGCAGGGTACATGTAATTATGTAGAGATGTACAATTATATTGATATATTAAAGTAATTACTAGGGAAAGGACTGGCATAATTAGAATGTGAGTAATGTATGTGTATTTGCGCGCGTGTGTGAAAATGCATATTTCCAACGATTCCTATACAGTGACACGCGTCATAATGTAAATAATAATATTAATAATTATGTTAGACAAGTTATAACAATAACTGCAAAGTATACATATTTAACGGTTCCACACTCGGAAAAAAGATTCGTTGAATCATCTTGAGTTTAAACGTGTACGAAAATACAACTTAAGGGAGGGGGTAAAGTAATACAAATTGTGCTCCAGTGCCGTTGGGAAAGAAAAAAATGTTAAAAAAAAATATAACATTTACGGATACTTTAGACACCTTGCTTCATATGCCACATTTAGTCAATGTACGGTACAACTGTTTTTCATGTACTGACTGACCATCCGTGAAATGTTAACTAGTTTGTGTAATTTAATTTTTTTTATAAAATTGGGTAATGCAGATGTAAAGCAAGTTATTGTTTGCTTATTTACAAATATTTATTTTTCCTTAAAACTTTCGCCTCTGCAAATGGAACTAAAGTAAAATTTTTCTTACTTTTCCTTCTACAATTGTATACTCGTATGCCATTAATTTCAAGAAAACCAGGTTTTCCTACATCGGTTCAAGTAAAATAAAAGACCGAGAAGAACTTTTAACTGCCACGACAATCTTTTTTTCAGAGTCTCGAACTGTAGACAGGTATAAGTTTTTAGTTG
>JABFPT010001475.1:9216-25186 GCA_022817245.1 Nixonia krombeini | reverse complement strand
AAACTACTGGTGTCATAACCGTCATTAAACGCTGTATTTTCGATCTATCTCGACGCACGTTAGCTCGTTGGAGAGATCACGATGCCCGGAACAGAATGGTATTTCGTTTTCATTGAAATTCCCAAATGGAGGAGAGTTATGATGTGAAAATTTTGAAATTCGGTGGAATTCTCCCCCCTTAAATTTGACATTTTTCCAAAATATCTTCGATTCTAATGGACGGAAGTGTCAACATAGGTAGTGATTCTTGATGTACGTCGCGAGATCTATCCAATGGTGTATAAATCAAAGCTGATGGCCGAAGTTGATTTTTTCGAAATTTTTCAAAGGGGTACCCCTTCAATTTTTGACGAAAAATCAACTTCGGTGTACAGCTTTGAATTGTATACCAATCGATAGATCTCGCGACGCACATCAAGAAACACTACCTATATTGGCCCCTTCTACCATTAGAAGCGGAGATATTCAGGAAAGAAGGAAAAATTGGAGTGGTTGTGGTGTGAGAATTTGTAAAGGGGTACCCCTTCATTTTTTCGCGAAAAATCAACTTCGGATTTCGGTATTGAACTATATACCAATGGATAGATCTCTCGACGGACATCAAGAATAACCCGCCATGTTGGTCCCTCCAATCATTAGGAGCAGAGATATTGAGAAAAAAGGAGAAAAAGGGTGGGGATAAAATCAGAACCTACGTAATTTATCTCTTTCTTCCCGAATATCTCTGCTTCTAATAGTCGGAGGAGTCAACATAGGTGGTGATTCTTGATGTGCGTGTGAGATCTATCGTTTGGTATGTAATGCAAAACTGAAAGACAAAGTTGATTTTTTATAAATTTTCCAAGTACCCCTTCAATTTTTTTCTATTGCAGAACCACCCAGAATTTTAATTATTTATCGATTTTCATGAAAAGTGGTTCTAATATCGCGGGGTTGGCAAGTTCTCAACATAGTAGGCAAAACTGGTCCTCTAATGTCGATTTTCACTGCTTCTAAATACGAGTCCGATTAAAATGCGTCTTCACTCAGGGGTTTGCATCGCTCTTTAAAGTTCGTTCAAATCACAGTACAGCTTTAATAAGGTATTCACTGTTTTCACAAGTGGTCGAGGGTAGAAGAAAAATTGAACCACTGGGACCTTTGTACAACAAATTGCGGAGCTTTTTTGCCACGACGCAAATTCCTTCTCCTCAGTGAGAGATTTTGATGACAAATGTATTAATTAAGGCGTGCCTGACAGATTGAAAGAAACGTATTAATTAATACAATCCCTTTCATCTCCCTTTTTATTTCGGAAAATTGGTATGCTCCGCTTTTCTAAAAATATGTCTATTAAGTATTAAAATCGGTATTAAAATGTTCAGAACATTACCGTAATGTAATGGTTTCATCTATAAAACACTTTCTTCAAATACACTAATTAGTGAAACAAGTGTTCGTATACGTAAATAATAAATATCGACTTGGATAAATTAGAATTAATTTTCCAGCTGAATGCCTGTTTGGTTCCGTCGGCGTTGCCGATTATTTTCCTTATCGCAGACGGATGCCTATTATCAAAATCTCGCGTCGAACTCGGAAAGCGTAACTGGATGTTTACAAATGACACACATTTGACTCGTTATCGCGGAGCTATTAGCGGCGCGGATATTGGCAATTCGTTAAAGTTAGGTAACGTTTCCTAACACGCCTTTTAATAGATAATGCGGTACTTGGAAGTGCCTCGTGCTCTCGTTTATCGCAACAGCTTTCTCACAATGGAGATACTTGGGGATAAGGCGAGTCAGCGTTTGTTACGAACGCAGTAGCAGTGGCCCGAGCGCTCGTCCGCTCGCTCGCAATCGATAGACCCGTGGAAGGCATCGCGGGCAGACAAAAACGCAGGAATTATCGCGTTATTTATTCCCGCGGCAAGAGAAAAAGAGCGGGTTGCGAGTAAACGGTCGTGAAACGGATGGCTGCGTATCGGCTCGTGCTGTCGAACGTCCGATGGTCATAAATCTCGATCTTTATGTTAAGAGCGAGCCGTTCTAATTATGGTTAGTATGCCGCGAGAGCTAAAAAGCAAACGGTCGCTGGCGCGACGATGTCAAAGTTCATGCATGATTCAAACGAGTCAGGCCGAGGTAGCGCCGTCGAATGCGGAAATTCCCCTTTATCCGACGAGCGATCGTCCTCGGGCCCATTCGCGCCGGCTCGCGGACCTTCGCCGCTCGCGCAATACTTTCTCTCGAACTCCGCCGCCGTTACGCTCCCGACCCCCTCCCTCGCGCAGTTTACCCGCTTTCGCTCGGGATCACTCGCCGGCTCGCGTCTGGCGGCCGGGATTCACCGACGACGAAATCGATAAAAACCGCCAGCGTTCGGCTCTGCGTCGCTCGACGCATCGACTGCGAGGTAGTCGATGCTCGTAAAATCGCCGGCCGGTCATTAGCGCGGGAAAGGCGCGGGGGAGGGGAGTACTGGAGTTGAACAGCGACCCTCAACCGTTCGATTCGATAGCGCGCGCTATCGCGTTCCGTCGCGGTTACGCGAACGGTCCGCCGTACCCGAGAAAAATGAAGAAACTGTAAACAAGATTATGCTCTAAAAGCGAACATTGTTTACATTCGCGTTGCCGCACGCGTTATCGTTCCCATGAACGAGCTGCCCGCTCGGCCGCAGATTTTCGAAACTGGCGCTTTTGAAACAGCCTGTAAATAATTCGCTGGTTTTTTTTTCCGCAGTCGCTCTACCACCGATGTGACATCGCGGTCAATCGAATCGCATTTATTATACGTCACGGTTCAGCGACTTTTAATTACTCGACGGCCGCCTGGATTTTTATAGGCTGTACGCGCTTGCCTACATTTGCTCTATGCGCTGTTGCCAAGTCGTTGGCGGAACTGTTCAAAATACAGTCTGCAAAATCTACTTATTTCCGAAGATCGCTCTTGACCAAACTTTATTGTTATTTCAAGGTATGTTTGCGTTGTGTCATAAATAAAATAATAAATAAATATTACATTAGACCAAAATCATCGTTTTGATTTATGAATTAAATTTGTTCGGGTGATAACGGTTTATTGAACAAAGCGAGCGGACATTATTGACGGCACAGCTCAACGGTATCTTGCAAGGTCATTTCGCAACACATATCGGTCTGTATTAAGTGGCGAATCAACTATTCTGCTTTTATCTCTCGAGGTCGTTTTTCATGGTGTAAAAAAAATACCGCCGGTTTTCACACGCACATTCATTATCTCCGTTTGAATTTTCATGAGAGATCAATGTTTCGACCACCGTGGGGTAAATGTAGGTTCCAACTTTATCGCTTGCAAATCCGAATGCGACAAGTGCAGTTTTTCTCGTAAACGATTTCCCACGCTTTTATTCGCCGATTCCCCGGGCAAAATATCATCGGATATGGACGTTATCCGGATACGTTTCATAATCGCGCGCGCGCGCGCGTTCGTACGCGCGGAAGTGGTCGTATGTCAAGACCAATAAGATACGTGGCCGAAGCATAGCGCATCACTCTCCGCCAATTCTATAAATCATCGATGTGGCAACGCTTGCGGGACACAAACGGCCGAGCGGCGAGTCGCGTAGCGCTTCGCCGTAATTGGTTATCGTCGTTGGGTGAAGTGGCGCTTCTTCGCTTTGTTAATGTACGGCAAAAGTGACAACATCCGACAAAGAGTGAAAAAGAGGGAAAAGGAGGGAAACGGAAATGGTTTATAGAATACATCATAGAGAGATTCTGTCTGCGGAAAGTTACGATTTACTTTATTTGTGTAAAAATGTATTTAAAAAAGTAGAGAAAGGAAAGAAATGCGGAAAGAACAATGTTTTCTTCTCACGAAAGTTCTAGACTTTTCGGCGGGTCCGATTGTCTCGGTCACCTTGTCTGTCCCGGTTCCTTTGACATTAGATTAGACATCTACCGGTCTCTAGATCGGTAAAAGCTGGAGATGTAAGATCCTGCGAGGGAAATGTGGATGCCGATGGCGAGACGGACGTTCCGGGCGGCCGGTGCAAGAGTAATCTCAGAATCGGGTATCGGTCTGGTTGGCCGTCGAAAGCGCGATGATTAACCTGGCGTACCTTTGACAGACGTTTGCAGCCTCTCTCATGGTTAATTATTGACTCGCGATCGTGCTCGCACTCGACCGCCGTTCCGCACGGTTCAATGGCGAGGCCCGCGTATTGACTAATGACAAGATACCAAGAGCGTGCTCGGGATACACGCGCCATACCCACACGCCAATTTACCGGCCATCTCTTTGTGCAATCTGGTTTACAGCGACTGCTACATTTTTTATACCGGCCACTATGTTCCGTGTCTATCGGACGGAAATGAAAGCGGGCGCGTTTGAAAAATTCCAAGAGACCAGAAGTGACTATTGTCTCTCGCACTCGGCTCTCTCTCCCCCTCCCCCCTCTTCCCCGAAAAACATTGCACGCTCCACTCGTGCCGGTCTCGTATTTCCCCGCATGCAGAATGCAATTACACGCTTTTTATTCGTGCTTATGCACCGTAAAAATCTCCCGCGCCAATCTATCCGATATTTCTTCCGTCGACGCGAAACCGCGGTGCCTCGACGGAACATGGCGTCAGTTGGCTTTTTATGGACACGGTTTGACGGCAATCGCCCTCTCTCGGCGTTATCAAATGTTACACGCTTTTACGAAATATCGAGGCTATTGATTCATAAGCAAAGGTCTAAACGCAATCTTAGCCTGGGAAGAGTTTCGTTATTTTATCGAACGGTGGTGCTCCGAATAAGTAATGAAATGGTACGTGCCAGAGGAAACGTTATTTATCTGACGCGTTTCGAGCACGTGCGTCACTTCCCTGTCAGAGATGTTTGAACTTGAGGGCGATCCATCTTCGTAACGTCTCTGCTTTGCTCTTCGCTCCCGTCATGATTTCATTCATTCAATAATGCAAAATTGACAAAACCATCCAGCTGAATCAGCGAAACATTTATGAATTATGAATTAGCGAAATATAATACAGGTTAACACGGAATGTTTTTTGACACTCTTTTCCACTTGTCGATAGATGTGATTTTTGTTTTCATTAGATAGTTAAAAAATAGACATTGCTACCGAATGGAAATTATAATGTGAAAAATTGTCGAAATAAGTTTCCGGATAAGACGACCTAGACCAAGGTCACGATGAGTCACAACCTTCGCTATCGGTAGCGGAGACGACCTTGGCGAAGATGCAACCTTGCGTTTATTCTAATATTTTGGAAAGGATTTTACACGACCTTGTTCAAGATTGGCTGCATGATTTAGTCAAGTGGAAATAACGAATACATCGACGTTCAAAGGTCGAGTCTCGGCGATTCGTTATTCGTGAATATTAAATCGGTAAGGAATGTTTGTTAATTAATTACGAGTGTATTAAATAGCAAGTGAATCGCGGTTTAATTAGATACGACAATCGGACTTGAAATTGTTAAATACGATACAGCGGTGATCAGTGATACTCGCTCGGTAATCGAGTAATAATCGAGAGAAGGTCGATGTACCAAGGCAGAAATCGTCGGATTATATTTGTGGTCAAAGTCACTCGAGCGGCAAGACATCGCCATCGCAACATCTTCGCCCGGAGGAATATAATTCTCTGTACACGGGAACGTGCACATTACGATTTTATAAAGGTCGAAGCTTTAAATGCTTCCAATTATAATTGATGTGTATCGTGATATGTATCCATACTGTTGCGTAGCTGAACTCGCGAAGCGTTACCTTGTCCTCAATTAACCCTCCGTGTTATCACCCAACGACACCAATTTTAATTTTAAAGTCTTGTCGAGCATTCGAGTACAAGTTGTCGTGAATTTATGAAACGACATTAATAGAAATTGAGAGTAGAGAGATTTCGGGTGCACTCGGACGAGGCTGGTGATAAAATAAAAATTGCAATACCGTTATTCGCAAATACCTTCAAGATGGATCATTTGTCAGGATAATTTGATTTAGATTTATGTTGTAAACACGTAAACATCTAACACAGATAATCGAACATCGACATGCAAATTGCTCGTAGATCTTTTCTTTTTTTATAAATACGTGTATTGAAACGAACTAATTATTGTTAATTTAAATGATTTCTAACGACTCATTCGTGACTATATTTATTAACTGTAAATTGCGCAGTGCGCAGTATGACGAAAGTAGCTCAGGTTAAGGTGAATTTAACAAGAAACGAGATTGCGGGTTATGCTAAAGCGCCATTCACGTGTAATCAACATTTCATTCGCTTTCGTTTTCACACTTTTTAATATTCAATTAGGCGAGGAAGAAGCTTGGGCCGTGATAAAGCTGGAATAATTAATATTACCTGTGTAGTATATTTCACAATTCTTGTACAACGTGAATAGCAGTTCTACATACTTAATTGGTCGCTAAAATTAAAAGTGTTTAAAAATAAAGTAATTTTTGATTTAATTTATGACACTGCGCAATCCTTTCTCCTCTGCGTAATTACGTACGCATTTAACGGTATTCTCCGTTTTTTGTTGCAGGTAAGGCGAACGTAAAATCCACATCTCTGTTACAATTGGTAAGCTGATATTGGTATTGAAGATCGTTATGTACCAGTGTGCGAATGTTTGACGATACGTTTGCCATACATGACTGGCGAAACAAAGATATCGATAACAATGTTGTCAATTATATAAGGTGACGAAAACGTTGTATAATTGTAATTAATAAAAACAACGATGCGTTTCCAACAAAATCGCGAAAAAGTGTACGGAAAATGCCCGAAAGTAACCGACTGTTTATATCGAAAAAAAAATCACTTGATCCCGACATTTCGCGAATTAGGACTTTGATCGACTAAAGTCCGTTTAATCTAATATTTCTTCAACGTAGAAAATTATATTTATCGAACATTTGCAATTATGTCGCTATATTTTACAACGTTGGTACAAGAGAAAAAGGAAAAAGGTAATTAAGTCGTTTAAAAGAAAATATAGAGTAATGGTGGGTAATGACATGTTATTAAAAGTCATGGATGTCACACCGAAAGCAGTTCTTCACTTGTCCACATACTTATCGAGTTACTGCTATTAGCCAGACTTTACTACTTAGTTATTAACTTTCCGTCTCTTATGACAAGAAAATGTTGGGAAACGCCAAGGTTTTGCTCGTAGAGAGAGTTTGCGAGAGACTGGATGAATTCACCTCTGTTAACACCTCTCTTTTTTTTTTGTGAAAAGCAAAAAAATAGAGTCCTGGGTAGTTTTGCAAGAGTTCTAGACTTCCTGGCAGGTTTTGGAAAGAGTTCCGGCGAATTCTCCGAAATGGAAGGCCCCAAAGTCAGGACCACGAGAATTGATACGACTTTTTATTTCAAACGTGTTTCAAAACATTTCACGAGAGAAACCTTTACAATTCTTTGAGTGCCAGCCAGAACTCTAATCGGAACACCTGTGTTGTTTAATTCGTTTCAACCCCACATAAATACGCACTAAGTCAGTTTTTCGCGCTGGGCAAAACTACTCAGAACTATTTTTTTGGTAAAAAAAAAAGGATTGCTAACTTCACAGAGGTGATGAATTTCTTTACCGCCACGCCGCGTCTCTCTTGTTGAAAGAGATTTCCCGCGTCTTGACGCCAACAGCCGTGACATGGCTGAACACCGTTTAAAACTTGTCTTTTGCATTTCGCCGAGATGATCGTATCACTCGTACCAATTACGCGAGGACACTTTCCAACCAAACGTTTTCAAAGCGATATCAGGTGTAATGCATTAAACTCCCGTACGTCAAAGAGACGCTTTTCACCACACGGACCAATGTAAATACTTTTACATTCCGCCATGAACGAATACGTAACTTAATTAACTTTTCAATTAATCAGCCGAATCCCAGAGATATGCAAATTTGCAACAAATAAAACGGCGGTTAATGAATTGCAAAATGTGCTTTTAATTAAACGAGAAACAAACGTTTGTTTCACTTTTCCGCATTTGTTTTCCCCGTCGCGCGATACTGCTGAAAAAATACATTAATAATGGCGACGTCGCCGGTAAAAGCGTCGCGAATGCGTTAACAATTTTTTTTGCGGTTCACGTGAAATACAAACAAGGTGAAATTGTCAATGCGGAGGTTCGCGCGTAACGCACTTTGTTCCAACGTGTTATCGTCCGAATGCCCGAAAGTCTGGTCGAGCTCGTTGGTTTCGTCGAATCTATGCACCGGCTTATCTGCAAATATCGTGAATTATCAAACTCGGCTGACGAAAATACCGCGCAATAAAGTTGGCTCAATTTTTCACGGATCAAAGCTTTTGAAAATAACGAGTTCGCTAATAAAACAGCTTTGATCGCGATATTAGTAATAACGAAAATGAAGCCTCGTTATTTTTAAATGCACTTTCGTTTATTAAAAATGTGCCCGGCGTTCGTTTCGCACCAAGACCGTTACATTTTATTGTTTCACGCTCGATCGAATATCGCGCTTGATGCGATTTCGCACAAAAGAGGAAAATTATTATTCGTACTTTCAATGAAGCATTTCGCCGTTGCCTTCTATTTTTGAGCATCACGTATGCGCTTATGTAAAGATATTTCGCTTTGTTCCACGCATGAACGATCTACTTTTCCGTGCGATGAAAAGCTCAATTATTTCATATAAAAGAAATTCCATCTCACTCCAACTGGCCTCTCTCCGTCGCGCGGTGATAAAAATGCGCCGAGTTTCGAAATAATCAACAATGCGTCTTTGGCGCTTTTGCTGATACGAAACGTACAATTGCATCGCGTCCTTCGCACTATCGGAATAAACGATTAATGAATTACTCGCCGTCGTTGTAACGGACTGCTGAGGGAAAAGCTTCTTTCGACTGTTGCAAGCTCTGATCGCTGTATCATTCGGTAACTGATCGGCGAGATTAGCAGTCGAACGAAATTTGTCCATACAAATTTGCACGTAGCATCGCCAAAGGTACGAAATCGCGTTACTATCACATTACTAATGCAAAGTGTTCTAAAATTAAATTCCATTTCTACCTCGCGTATCAAGCCTTCCAGACTATTTTTTTTTCGTTCGCGTCAGCCAGTGAACAGAATTCTGTATTTAGTTTGAAACGCGTGTTGAAAAATGAACGAAACGTCACAATTGGTGTAGCGCATTTTCCACAGTGGTTAGCTTTTTGTACACCCCCCCCCCCCACAAAAAAAACAATTTTCCAACTTTTCCAAACGCTGAACAGTATTCGAGTATCTACGAAAGTATCAGATGTATTGATATTCGCGGGAATTTTACATCTGCCGAAATCCCTGGCTTTCGTACATATTTTGCTTCGAGGTTTGCCATTAGTCGAAAGCGGGCCGAAAAGACGCGAAGCACGTGGTCGAGTGAAACTGTTTTTCCGTACAACAAGTTTCCCGAATCGATACTATCGCCGTCCGTTACGTCGTCGTTGCGTCAAAGAGACTTTAACGTGGACTTATAGTCGACTAGTTTGTCACCATTGTCTTACCCAGTTATGCACCGTTGGTCGACCGTGTTATAGTCCATTGACCTTATTTGCCGGTGCTCACATTTTTGAACAGTTCCGCCGCTCGCGCGGTTATCTCAAGATTTATTCCTCGCGTCGGGACAAAGTTATCTCGAGGATTACGGCCGTTGCTGAGAAATTCATGATGCGCTCGATAAGTGCACGCAAATCGGCAGTTTTGTCGCCCCGCCGCGTTTGGCAAATGTTTCGGCACAAATTGAAATCGTTCGATTTGAGCAAAACGGGTGCATTAAAACGCTCGAATTCGAATACCTTCTCTAGAACCGCCCTCGTTAATCCGTTTCGATTCTCCGTGCATATTGCGAATCGTTTATTCAACATAATATTTAACGTATTATTTGAGGTCTTTGCGCGGTCGAACGAGAGCTTTTACCACGGTCTTGATCACAGCTGCGGTGCTTTTAGCTTCATTACACGCCTGTTGAGATCTATCCCGCCGGTACTTGTTTGTTCTCCATTAGGTACTGATATACATTTTGCGGAATAATGGTAGTAAGGCCAGGTGGTAATCCGGCTAAAACGTGAGTTACGAGTAGGACGAGTACCGGATTAGATTTTAATTGAAGAGCAGGGCTTACTGCTGATCGCAACTAAGTTAAAGGTCCTACTTTGGTCACGTGACTATTGTAAATAATACTATTGACCGAAAACCTGATTACAGTTGTCAACCAAATCCGATAAGTGCCGTAGTATTGTTCTACTTTACCTTCGACTTGGTAATTTAAGAATTACATTCTTAATGTAATTTTTTTCTTTTAGAAATTATTTCCTAATGTTATATAATTTCACAATTACATTCTAAATTACATTCTTTACATTAAGAACTTTATTCTGTATCGCTAGCCAGTCATTCCCATGGGAACTGAATAACACTCGAATCGACGAACTTGAATCTATAAAAGTTATAAATAAATCACTTTTCTACAAAAATCACGTAGAGTAATTGTGTAATCGAAAAAAGAGGTCGTTAAAAGTGTATAATGATTTAATCTATCTCGGTCAATTATGGAGTGTACAACGCATCATAATTTTCCTTTTCTGTGTACAAGTAGTTTCTCATTTGCAACACTGCAAGAGAATGTTCGTTCGCCAAGCTTGCGCACTCATCCACTGCTTAATTCCTTTTGTTATCGCGTCGGTGACGTTAATTAAACTTTGCATAACATAGTGTTAAAAAATGATATTTCCACCAGTCTATAAACGTTTACAACCGCTATATAATATATTCGATTAACTTGATTCGTTTTCCCTCAAGGTCACGTTTCCAGACAATTTGTCACATTCTTTAACATGGTAAAGTTATTTCCAGATCTGCTTTTCGAATTGACGACGCGTAATTGACATTCGTAACGCGATAACGTTGGCACAAGTGTTTCGACGTATCTGTAAAAAGCGGCGTGAAGATGTCTTAACGTTGCTTCCGAATTTGGTCGGAGCGAGCAAATAACAATTAAAACGAAGGGAGGATATTAAGGACGACACAATTTCGCGGAATACGAGGGAAATTGGGACGCGGTGAGCTTACGTGGGCGTATATAGAGCGGGACGCTCTACATTATGCGAACGTGATTCCGCAAGCATTACGCGTTTTACTTTTGCGCGGCATCGATTGGCCGGAACGAGCGGTCCGAGTCGGGCGGAAGCTCGACCTTTCCGTCCTCGGTGAAGGATAACCCGGTCCGCTTCTGTAAATCACGGGACTCGTCCGCGCGACCGAGCGGCAACTTGGCGGTATTTTATGATCGGTGGCGGTGGAGAGGAAGTGTGCTCGCACGGCTCGCTGCACCGAGGAGTAGCCGCCCCGGTCGGGAAGCGACGTTTCTTCGAGCGCCCGGGAAAAGCGCACCGAGCCCCCGCGAGTCCGGTGACAAATGGAAACGCGACTGCACATGACACCTCAATAGCGCGAGTGCTCGCCGATCCCGGCGATTCCGACACGTCCTTCGCACCCTGGCGAAAACCGCTCGCTATTTCGGCGTACTCGCCGATCGAGCTTTACACCCGAATCGATTAGTCGATGCAATTACTCATTCCCTGTTATCGCACTGGCGATGATTCACCGGTAAGAATATTTCGATCGGAATAACGGCGTGACGCAGCAAAGCGTCGTTTGCCAAATCAACGTGTAGTAAATTTACACAGAGCCGATAACTTGCGATAGCTCGCGTAATTTCCCATCGGCGTCTTCCGACATTGACGAAACGGACTTCTCGTTCGATGGAGAGAAAACGCGAAAAGTGAAACGGCGCTTGGAAGGAAAATGAGGTGGACTGATCACCGGATGACGTGCCGTACTTTCAGTATTTTCACTGCAATTACGTTTGTATTTACGTCATTATCTGTAGAGATCAATTACACGTTATCTATCAATTAGCATATCGTCGGATTACATGTATGGATACGTATATATATAGGTCAGTATGCAATTACGGAATTATATATAGATCGGTAATCAACGTCCTCGTCCGTGGTTGGGGAAAGATCGTGAATTTCAGTCATTCAACTCGATCACCGTTATCGAACGTACCGTCTTATCCAGATAATTACATTAGTCCGGTGCATCCCGTCGTCTCGAATGTGAAATCGGCCCCGGATAAGGGATCGTCGTTTTAAAAAGTCGTTCTTTGGAAATGCGATTTTAGGCACGTTCGTCGAACGAAAGACTTTGGCAGAAATGGATTTCGGGTATGGTACGTATATACATCTCTCATAATGGCGCGCATGCATTAGATAATGCATTGTACAAGGAATATAATATATATACAAAGTAGAGAATACAGATACGAAATATACAATGCAAATACTGTATTTTTCCTTCTCCTCGACAACTTATTTCGCCAACGCAGCGGCGGTAATTGCGGTCTATTTTTCGCTAACTCGATAACCGTATTGTTAGCTCGGCACGCGAGCCCGCTGCCAATGACTCGGATCCAATAATCCGATAAAGAAAACGGCAAATCAATTTATTTGGGTCGGCGCTAGCGAGCAGACGTTCGCCATCGGTGCTCACCGACACCGAAGAAACGCGTCGTCGCGACATTGTCGCATTCAATTTGACCGCGGATGAAGGGGACGTCGCTCGCAAGTAGCCTTTGTCGAGGACGAAAGTTACTCGCCTCTACAGCCGGCATTCAGCGGGAATGAAATCTTGCATGGTTCGCGGATAACGAAGGTTTCGCATTGTGCGCCAGCTCCGATGTGGGATAATGTTTCGAAGAGGCAGCTATCGGTGACTGTGCGTTGCAGTAACCAGCCGCCTCGTCGCTGACGACTAATTTCCAATTAGACGTCGACTCGGGAATCCGCTGTAACGAGTCGTGTCTCGGTTCTCTCGGCGCTTCTCACGTGTCTCACATAGTGCCGGATTTCTTTCACTCTTCTTTCACGTCTGAAATTTTGGTCGTTTTCAGCGACACATTTTCGGCGGAATGCATTTTCCACAAATGTCCCTTTCTTGTTTACCTACCGCTTCTCGAGCGGTTTGAATTCCATTTCACAACTGCAACGTTATCATTCCGTATCTGTAACGATTTTCCTGAAGAATTAATATGGTGACATTGTTCCAGGTGGTCGAAAAATGGCCCTGCTCGATACGGCCCTGATCAGACACACGACCGTTCTGCGCCTTGCGCGACTCTATTGCCAAATTAAAATCCAATTAGACATTCGTTTGATCCCAATCCCGTGTTTTACACGGATTATTATCCTGCCCTACTAACTATGTACACAAAGCGTTTTAGTGCCCGCTCGGAATTGGAGCAGTATCGGATTAGATCTTAATAATACAACAGGGCTAAAGGAGTCATATTTCTAATTACAAGCGCTGCAAGTACGCCACCTCCGCCGGATTGGTTCCCAAAAAATAATCTAACGTTACAAAAAACGTAATGACGCAATAAACGTAACAAATAAGGCATCCCGGCCAGCGCCCTGGCAGTGCCCCGTTTCAGCTTCTACTCTGACGCCGTTGGTATCGTCCCGCAATTTTGCGTACGCGACCAGTCGCCGTTCCATTTTTAATTACGGAAATGAATAATTCAGGAGATGAATTTCCTGGAAAAATGAACCTTCCGGAATATTTGTTGGGGGATCTAGCGTTGGGAGTTGCATATCGGGCGTCTTTATGCACGGGGAATAATCCTGGTCAATGACCGTCAAAGGACCAGTGTATATAAGAGGTATATGTCTATCTACATAAACACACACATATATACACGCATTCACACACGCGTATACGTACATACGCGCGCGACATATTATCCTACGCATATGCAACACAACGCGGGCCGAGTTCAAAGCCACGTCTCGCATACGCTTTCATAATGCGATTCTCGGCGGTTGATACTGTCACCGGCACGCCGTATTATGACGCAACGCTTTGCCGCTTGAATGTAAAATGGCTGTGAGGCGCGCGATCGTTAAAAATCCGCGTTCCTCGGCCGCCCTCGATCATCGGCGAACATGGCGCAGCCGAATTACGCGAAGTCGATAAAACGCCGTCGAGATGAAACGTTACGTTTTTGTTGGAAGTCAACGCGTTGGCGGATGACCGCTCCGCCGGTGGGAAGCGGTACAGATCCGATTCGGCGCGATGGCCCGAACACGTTAACGATCGTACCGGACTCGTTCCATCCGCCATGGCGCGCATCGGGGGAAGACGAACCCGCGCCATACATCTTCCTTTTATGGGAAGAATTTTATGCGAAATCGCGAATAAGTTGCCGAACGAAACGCGGGAATATTTTTCTTCTTTCGTCCGTTTTCTCGTTCCACTCCTCCCCCCTCCCGACGGCGATCTTACGGCCTTTTCGAAAATCGGCGCGAAGCCACCCTTTTCTCGCGTCCGATCCGCCTTGTTTGAAGAACGATGAAACGTGGGATTCGTCGTACCTAACGGAAGCGTCGTTTACATTTCGCTCGTTCGGCGAATTTTATTTCGCATGGCGAATAACACAAATCGTTTGGATCAACCTCCCGCATTTGTTCCCACCCCGAGTGTATAATCGCGCCACGCCGTTCGTTACTCTCGACGTTCCGTTACGCCTGTGTTTATTCACCTGTTGTTAACTTCATACCCAAATACAACGAGCCGCGTGTTCGCGCGTCGAGAGTGAAAAAGAGCGGCTGTTCGGCGAAGAAAATCCGCGGGAGGTGCACGCTGAAATGGCGGACAGGTCGAGGGTTGGGGGTAAAGTGGGGGAGGCTGTGTAACGCGTGTACGAGACGCATAAATTAAATGGGTGAAATTCCCGCGTACACGGGCGAGCAGTAAAAATCAGGTAATAATTGACGGTGATTGAGATTCTACTGACGGGGAAATTCGATGTATAAAACGCGAGCTCGGGTATATATCCAGCCGGGTGTTCGTCAGCGCCGAGCATTTTTAATCGCAACAATTAATAATACGCCCGTCGGTGGGTGGGGGGGTGGGGGAGAAATAATCGAGAGCGATTGGTAGGTGGAAAAGCGGAGGGCGAGGAGGACCGAACACGGAAGCGGCGATGCTCGTGTATCGGCGAGAGCCGGTCTTGTTCCCAGAGCGCTCGTAATACACCGTCCGGGCAGAGTGCCAGCGGATCCAGCGTCACCGAGAACCACCGCCGATCGACCGAAACGTACCTCCGGACGATCCCGGCGACCAAATCCGAGTAATAAATAGACAAAACGGCGTTGCGAACCTCGCAAATATTGTCCGCCTTCTCGCGAGAAATCGTCACCTCGGTTACGATCGTCCGCGATGTTTGTCTTCCTCGCGGGACGTTTCTTGCCCGAAGCCGCGAACTGCTCCAATTAGCGGACAATTTGCGAGAATTATAGCGAGAGCTGAGGCAGGGATAACTCCTCGACAGCGGCGGAATTCGTCTTTGCATAATCGGCGGGCAAAAGTTTCTTCTCCCGGTCTTTATTATATTTCCCCAAGTTTTCATAAGCTTTGCCCGGTTAAGCGCGTCCAGGTGGCGATGAAAAGTCGGCTGTAGGACGCCGTTGGGCGTAAATTGTCACACTTGCAAATGCGCCCACGAGAAACTATTATTTGTTGTCTCGTGATTTTTCACGATGGTGGATTTCGGGAGAGTACGCGGAAGCGCGCCAGTGAGCGATATGTTAATTTCGTCGGACAATTACGCAAAGCTTGGATTTCGCGCTGCCGCGGTTTTTTCACACCGGCCGAGCAAAGTCGGAAGGACAGTGATTGGTAGCGAAATTAATCTCAAGGCTATCTCTGTAATTGGCAGGAACTACCTCGCTCGTAATCCAGTTAGAAAAACCACGGCTTGAATTATTTTGCCGGACTGGGTAATTGAATACGGCTAATCTTTTAAAAAGCCGAGCACAATGGACGGTAAATTGAACGTTGCGTCGATACACGCCACTCTTTGTACTTTGTCATTTTTGTGGATTATTCATCGATTCCTTGCTCGTTAATAGATGGAATGGAAAAG
>JABFPT010001471.1:0-10363 GCA_022817245.1 Nixonia krombeini | reverse complement strand
GGACAAAACAAAAAATTATTCAATAAAATTGGGCAATTTAATCTACATCGTGATTGCTTGATAAATAGATATAGTCCCATCATTTAGCAGGGTCAACCACTCTGGAACGTTCAGTGAGAGAATATCTCAGTCCAATGTACGGCATCATTGCTAATAAAGAATGTCCCATTAATCAATTGTCGGTTGTCCGTACTATTAAACCTTAGTTGATGGAACCGTAATTTTGTTTCGCTTGACATGACAGATTAATTTAGCAATTTCACGGCAATCACTTTTCACGCAACTGTTGTGTTCAATATTACTGTCGAATGAATTCTTTCATTATATTTATATCACTAAAAACAAGTTTTGAATTGCACATACGTAACTTATCTGTGAAAACAAATTCATCTATTCATGTGATTATGACATTTATTGGATAATGATGAATATGGAAAAAGGTTGTTTAACTTTATAAAATAATTATAATTCTGATTTAAGTGTGAATGGAAACAATAATAAAATTCCACGTAAAAAGTTCGTTCAAAGAATGTGCAATGCGTGTGAACAAACGATATTACTTGTTGCTCGAGTCACTGATAATGCGAATTTTCATTTATCATTTTTCTTGTGCATCATATACACAATTATCTATGTACGCACGTACACTTTGCTATAACAATGAAGAATGTCATGTTAAATGATACATGTATATCAACTATTACAAAGTTGCTGCTCATTGTTTCTAATAGTTGACTTTACGAATTGAATCAGGACTTAACTGTATATATTACAAACACTTATACTGAAGTACATATCACGTAGTACAATACTTCTTATTCAATGAAGATCAAATAAGCATTTTTAATTTATTATTCATACAAATATTACGTTAAAATCAATAATCTACTAAACGGTAACGTACCAGAAAAAATGAGTATATGTAATATAGCGAAAAAAGAAGACAAACGGAAGAGTAGGTACATTCATTGAGCGCAGTATTTATACAACCATACACATAAAGAAAGCTCATTTTACTAACAAGTTTGATATTTAAATAAAGTAAATCGACGGTTGGAAAAGCTGAATTGGCAATTTCGACTAGGTAAAATTCGACTTTGTCGATGCAAAAAAATATTATTTTTGCTTGTGTTACTTTTATCTACATATCTTTGACTGCCTTTCATGCCAGTAATTATATCCTCCATTAAACGATTTTCAAAGTATATCTGCATTAGTAGTCATAGCTTATGATTTCCTAAAATAAATATACAGCTCAAGTCAATTTATGTACTTAAGAAAAGTATAAAGAATTGGTAAAAATCATTTGTGCTAATTTAGTTGTCGTGCAAGATAATTGTGCGTAGCCAGCTAATATGACAAAGGGTAAGGAAAGAAATATCTTTAGTATCTTTAGTATCCCATACTATTGCAATAAAGCAATCATGAGGGCGTTTAGTGACTAGAAGTAGAATTTCATTCAAAAAACGGTGAAAACTGCAATCATCGCTTGACTCCAACATTGTCCATCATATTTTTACCGAAACCGACTTTCCTACAATTAATGCAAAATGCACACAATATTTTTACACATGTCATTACATACGTAAGATAAGACTCAGTACACTCTGTAAGAAATGACGTGTCATTAATGTAATTATTAAATTTTACTAAAAACGTTGGACGATTTCGTCGAAATACAAACACGTCAAAGTGCCATACGAGCACATAAATGGAACAAAAGTATTTTATATGCAAAACTCAATAATTTCACATAATTACATTAAATGTAAATAATTTGTTTGTGTTATTAGCCACTTTACACAACATTGAAATAAAAGACTAATCGCGTAATATGCTTGGCACTTTACGTGTTAAGACTTTTATCAAATCGGAAGAATCACAATGGTATATAAGTGTATGCATTCATACATCTGTACTCAAACCTATTGTACATGCACATATTTTAGTATTACATGTATAATTCTTTCTTGTCCGATCTACTTCGCCTTATACTCACTGTGTGAATAAACAAAATTCATATATTTTTGTAGCTTTATATAGCAACAACTATTCAGAATCCTTCGATTAATAATGTATTTAATTTTATACAACCTTCTTTCCCATGCTTTGAACTTGAAAGAATTACATACGTCAATACTAATTGACAACGCTACCAGACCTTTTATACAGCATTTACAGCAGATTATATCAAAACGGATGAAATATCAAGGAAGTACAATGTTTATTTTTACCACAAAACATTCTTTTGTTCATGTCGCCAAACTTTAGGATAATAAATGATATAATAAATGAGCAACGTGATAATACTAAATATGATATTTATAGCTACAGCTAACATGGTGGAAAAAAAGTAAAATATAAATATTCACAAGCAATATATCATGTAATATTTCTTTCAATTTCTATTTACGGAAGAATTTTTGAATATGACCTAAATACTTTTTATACAGTACTTGTTATACAAACGTGCGCACACGAACGCACACGAGTGTTTTGATGGTAAAAAGGTAGAATGCATTTTGGAAAAATATCATTCTCCGAACATGTTTATAAAGATGCACGTAATACAATAAGTCTAAAATGCTTACTTATAAGTAAAGCATGTTGCACTTGAAATAGAGACAACAGATATTTTGTTCATTTGTAACGAATAAAAATGTATATCGTAAGTGTAACTTGTATGGGAAAACTAGACAAAAGCTATTTTTGTGCATTTCATCGACATACAATTATCATAATTGTCTCTATTGTATCTGTAGTACAATTTTACCGATCATTACGCAATTGCATATTTCACAAGCTATTAAAGATTCACTCGAATAACAAAAGAGGGATAAAAAGGGTACGAACAAAATCTTGCTTTCTCGTAGTAGATTCGTAATTATCTTCATACTATGACCTTAATAATGTGATGTACAAAAGTAAATTATTAATTAGTTTACTAACACTGCTTAAACTACACGTGTACGCCTTTGCAACAATATACAAACATGAAACAAAGTAATAATACAATTTTCAAAGACACTTTTTTGTGATATATCTAACACATTGTTTACGTCTAACAGATGTAATCATATCAAACACGCCAATGAAAACAAAATGGTATTTACATATAACGATTGAATACTGATGCGGGATTCGGCAGACGTATTTCAAATACAATAGTAGCGTGTACATTCGAGTAAGTATTGAGTACGTGAAGAAATAAAGCCTGAATATATACGATCAGGTCATGATTCGGCACTTTGTTAACAATTTCGTTAAATACCCGATTGTATGTGTGTACTGACATGTATGTTTATCGTGAAACGTTTGTCACATGTGAACGTGTGTTCAGTTTAAATGTCATAGCGAAAAGGTTAATACAATATTGTATTCGGAATATTGCATATTTACATAAATGAAAGGACTGAGACATACACTGGTTTTTGTTCGCTTTATGTGAAATTTGTTGAACACGCCTTATACTGTTGTATGAAATTGAATTGTTGTAGCATGTGTAGAAAATTATGTAGTAATAAACGCAAATATGATATGGAATATAAGAAAAATAAATATCACATTGAAACATATTCTTCGTACATGCATTTTTTATGTTTATAGGATAACAGTTATCACTCCCCCCTCCCCACCCTTCTTACCTCAACTCTCTTCCTTTTCAGTTCTCTTTCCGCCCAGCTGCATCGATATTCACTTTTGCAACTGCTTAATGAATATACATTTTTGAGCAACTATTTGTAGCGATAAGAAACGTTTGTACAAATATAGCATTAATTCCACATGAGCTTTGTGCGCAACGTATAAAATAATACTTTGCTTAACGCTTAATAAAATCAAATATTTCATCCATTTTAGTAAAATGAATTATATAACATTTTAATAAATTACAAATTTCATAAAATTAATACCTTGTACAAATTGATAACATATGTCGCTATAGCGTCTTTAATATTGCTATAATGAAATAATCATTGAGTATGTATAATGTTTAATGTACAAAAAACGTGTTAACTATGAAAAATTCGAATGTATATTTTATGTAACGGAACATTTTGTACGTGCTGTATTGAGTACGGCATAAATGAGAAGTGTTTGTTGGAAAGGAAAGCCTTGTTAGTCGATAAGAAGGTATTATTTAAAATGACATAAAAAAACAGACGCAAATAAAGAAAAGAGTTAAAAACTTATAACTCCGGTTTCAGAAGGAAGCCCTCTTGAGTATGAAGTACGCAATATGTTTATAACAATTGACAAGTCAATTAGAAACGAATAAACTCTCATCTGTTAAATACAGTTTCTTTATATTGTATTATTACGACGCCAGATGAGAATGTTTGTGCTTGCTAGAGGTAAACTTCTTTCTACGGTTGACACACGAGCCTTCCACGAGTTTTGTAATAAGACGAAAGTTTGCTCGTTCTAGCGGAGTGTCAAACATTTGCCCGAACACGTATACCCGCGAAGGCAGATACAACTTGAAATGTAACATAGTGAAATTATAAACATGTTTCTATTAATGTTAATAATATCACGAGCACGATCATGAATCAACGATAGTTACCACTTTCGTTAAAATATGGAATTTCGAAAGTAGTATGTTATTTCTAATTGAACGATACACAGTACTTTCGTAAGGCATTTACTTTTATACACAATACTAGTGATTTCCAATGAACACGATTTCCAATGAAGAAAATTACTCAAAGTCAATTACTTTGAGTAATTTTAAATAAATATACACGCTGTTAAATACCTATGTCTACTTTTATAGGAAGCTGTATTTTTCAAAAGAAACATGTAAAAAATGAAAAGAAGTCAGTACTTGTCGACATTTGCGCAAACGTGTGCATTGCAGACGTTTGACAAATGATGAACGTATTGCACGAGGTGCGAAAAACTCCCCTTATCTTCGTCGCCGTTATCGTTTTCGGCAAATTCATTTAAGAGCTTCTCACAACGTTGTAAGCATCATGCTCGCGCCAAGAACTCGTGGCACATGTACCCTCGCCCCGCCACCATTCGTTAATATCCTTGTAATACTTTGCCGCTCGAGAGTCGTGCAGCATAGCGCAAACGCGACACCAAAAGAAAGTATTTATGAATTCACCTGTACCCTTCCATTTGAAATACGAATTGTAAAGTTCATCGTCATTATCGAGTCTGTGGAGATAGTCGGCCAGTTCCTTCGCTGATTGAAATTCATCCACGTGAATATACGACCGATAAGGAGCGCTTTTCGCGTAATCCGTCGGATGAGCGCCCATCACGATCGGGAGTATATTGTGCCTGAAATGTTAAATACGAAATGTTTACATATGCTTGGGTGACTGAGTAAATTTTGCAATCTCTTTATCCAGCTATCTAATTATCTGTAATATCAAAAATCAAAACATAAATATACTATTTTTCCATTAATACCAAAATTGGCTACATTGCACAAAGAACAACGAAATAATAAACATTTTAAACTTCATGGAGCAACAGAAAAACGACAATGACATTTCTTACCAAACTAATATGATAGGACACTAGTAAATAAGAGACAACATGGCTTTACAATATGTAATGTTTGATCACATTCATATCAATACAAACGATTGTCAGTACCGTGACAAGTAAGTTTTTCTTTGGAAGGAAGAAAACTGAAGAAGTGAGACATTAAATAGTCTCGACTTGTCTCTCATTTACAAAATTAACTGTTGGAGGTTGGAAAGACAATTTTGTCTAAAACAACTAGTTGATATTAGAACATACCCCAGACCGTTAACAAAAAATTTTTCCGTGATATAATCACGACAATTCGAGTTTTCGAAGGCAAGGTAAAATTTGTAGTCATTGTCGAGCATATCGAAGCAGGCTTTCGATTGGGAACGCGGACAACGTAGTGAACCACAAGCTCCGTAAATATCGACCTGAATGTACTTTGACAATTCCTTGGCATATTGCATTCGTTGATTGCGCGGATGACAGTTCGATACGAACCAGGCTACCTGTGTCAAACAGTCTCGTTAGAAAGGAATAACCAAATCCAAATGTGTTAAAAGAGAAAAAAGGAACGGAAGAAAAATTCTCGTCTTCCAATAATAATATATTATTCATTTACATTTTATTGGCATTGTTTGTTTAGTGGTAAAAAAATCAATGAACTTACTTTCTTAGTTTTGTTCGCTGCATAATTAATTTGTTGAGGAACTTGAGTAATTTTGGGATCATAATACTGCCATCGTTCATATGGTGCAACTATATCGCTATCCCGTCGATATGTTGCGGTCCAATTCACCAATGCATTTTTTACAGTTTGCGTGTGATACGGGCACTCTAGAAAATACAGCATCCATATCTGCAAGATTTTATTTGGCTAATTAAATTCGTATGGCCATAAAATGAAACTTAAATAAATAGTTGGCTCAATTTTTATGATAGAAAAAATCATTAATGCAAGGTGTGGATACCTAACGCCAATGGTAATATAAAGAAAGATAAAAGAGAATTCTCGCGTTTCTTTCAAAACGGCCTTGTCACCTCAGAATATCATTCTTGCAAATGTAAAAAGTTATTTGCTTGCGTGCACAAAATGGAAATAAACGAAATGAAGACATAAGTGATAACCTGATTTGGCGATTTTCGTCCGACGGGAGTAATGTAATCTTTAAATAGGATTAAATCTGCTTCACCAGGATTATCCCGAATGATCGTGCAGGTGCTTACGGGACAACCTTGTTGAATAAAGATATCTGGTCCCGTTTTCACTTCTCCCATTCCGTGAGAAACGTGTATTTTTTTCAAACGTACCTCATTGTTCGTTTTATTATTGTAGTCCGGAGGCACAAACATTAGCTGCAATGTTGACAAAAATCGAAGTATTACTATTCAAATTAAGAAAAGTTCATAAACATAAAAGTACATAAAATTCATAAAAGTGCATAAACATTCAAAGCTAGAGATTTTCTAATAACCAATTTCCATTAGCTGAAAACCAAGTTTCAAGCTGAGGTTGCATTATTCATATGTTTAGGCTGATTGGGTAAAACATTGTACTTAGTGATCGTTCACTCGTGTGCAATGCTTTACCTACAAGAGACGAGCTCTTAAAGTCGTTAGCAACTTGATTTTATGTCTGCTCCAATGTTGCTTCAATTAAATGGCAACTTGCAATTTAAAAATGAGGTTATATTTGATGCCTCGTCCGTTTCGCACGGCACATCAGAAAAGCGTCCGTTTCTCAAATTATGGGCAGAACTGCATCAACGAGAGTATAATAACGAAAAGATGAGAAAAAAACTGACTCGTTCAATGATTTTTACTGCTGTTAAAGACAATGACTAAAAAAGAACAACTACGAATATGTGACAAATAATATGCATAGTTATTCTATATACTTGATTCGTTACTCGATCGTCATTGGGACTCTCGTCGGGCCATAGTCGAGCTATTCTCCTGCCAGTTCTGCGTGATCGAGCGGCAGGCCGAGGACGTCTTGTACCACCTTTCATATACCACGGCCTCTTTGAAGGATCTCCGAAACTTAACGAGCTTTCCATCAACGCACGTAACGTTCCACTCGAGTTTACCTTAAGGATAAAGGATTCTTTTATTATTTCAAAGATACCGATGCACGCACACCCTTGGCATTTTTGTCTGTATTTTCTTAACAAATCACTTTTTTTCAACTCGTTTGTTTCATGCACAATGTTTAATAAAATTGTCTCGCACTCACCTTTGAAGTGTCTCCTGCAATTGATCGAACAGTTGCGATACGTTCCGCGGTTTCCGGTTGAGACCCATGCCAAATGTCCTTCTGTCGCACGTTCATAATAACGAGGGATGTGCAGGTTAAAAAGAAAGCATAAACGAAACATCTTTTTAACGACAAACGCGGCAACCCCATGCCGCAGCGTTAGTTGTATTTGTCCTCAAATGTTCATTCCGGAAACGGGCCGACAAAGCGTTTCATGCACGCCGATGTATCTAAAACAGAATGTTACGTACAATATATCGATACTGTCGCATGTACGTGTCAGTACATATGAACAAAGTCGAACATTTACTACTACTGTCTATATTGCACTACTCAAGATAAACTGAGTATTTGAGTATCGATAGAACTGCCAATGTTAGCCTAATAGCATGTTAATTATACTTCGTAACGACGTAAATGATATAGTTACATTCCTTATTTTATTTTTTCTTCGCTGCAGGACGTTACTAGATACCCTCACTAAGTACGTTTTTCAAGACTTCGAATGCAGTCAACTTCTTTTTTAATTCTGTGTGTAAACTTAAAATACGTATATATATGTACATGTAAAATTCTCTGGTAATTTCTTTCAATATATGCATGCACACGTATTTGAATACACGTGACATAAGACCATGTTGGATACTTTTGATTCGTTTCACGTAGAAAAACTGCCCTTGGTATTTCTTTATGCCGAATAACAAATCAGTTTACAATCTCTTAAAAAACTTCATGAGCTTCAAAAATTAATTAAATAGTTTGATGCAAAAAAGTAAGGGGGTGTGTTTATGAATAGAGCGTATAGCAGCAGAATAAATAACGAAAACTGAAAATAAGTACAATATACGATATGATATGAGTACGAACATATATATAACTATAATGTGAAAACACTAGAGTGATGATACTGAGTATTTGTAAGACGATCGTATTAATGACAACTAGGAAGTTCGTTAGCCAACGTGCTCACGAAGTAAAACAACTATTCGCTAATCAATCGGTATGTTCCTAGTTCACAGACCGCTCATTTTGTGATCCATTAATCATCAATTTGTCTACTTAAGTCTTAAAATATTTATATGTCTCTCATCTATATTTAACTATAGATAATTATACTTGTTTACCTTTCCTTTATTTACTTATTTTATGCAAACATTTAACCTTTTGCGAATGGAACGGTTCAAAGCCGAACATAAAAAGCGCTTGTACAGACATATATGCGTACTATGTATACATCCAGAAAGAGAAAATTTGTAGAAAACAATGCACATGGAATAGTAGTATACGAAACTTTTTCTTAACAATCAGTCAATAGTAATAACAGCACCAGTAGTAACGTACCTTACAGAAAATCATTTAATGTAAAAAAGGGAGTAAGTATAACGAAGTAGCAGTTACAGTAGCGTGAAATCCACATCGTTTGGTTACTGATTTTGAATGATCAAAAATATATTTCACATGACAACTCCGTTTGATTCATTTCGAAACTCCACTGGTATCACAATGCATTTAAAAAGTCTACTTTAATCAATGACTATAATAACACTGACGAGCACAATTTTTTTTTCCTTCCTTTCAGTTTCCAACAATTCATTAAATCAAGGGGAATAATTAACGTAAAAATATTCCTCCCATAATTTGTTACCGGAATTTTGTATAATAATTTTTATTTATTTCTGTATGAAATTTCGTATTTCTTCATTTGTATTTTCATAATTAATGATTCAATTTTTTTTTAAAGACATTTAAAGTAACTTCGAAGTGCATGGAATATTTTTCAGTGTGTCGACGATTTGAGATACGTACACGTTGCAATTCCTCTTTCAGAACGACAGAGGCGGTGGCAGAAGCTATAGATTCAGGGGAAAATCCATAAAGCCCGCGTCTGCGCCTCGTTGTTGCTGTTTTTCCAACGGAAATGTTGTGAAGAATTGTAACTAATTTCATTCATTGATCTTAAGAATTTTGTGTGTTAACGGCAAAGGAAGAATAACCGCGGGAGAAATGTCCGTGGATCATTGATAATCATATAGATGCGTTAACGTTTGTCATACACTGTTCGGCTATATTAATATCTGTAAAATAAATGATATTTCTTTTTTCCATATATTAGCGTTTGATATTAGAAAACACACAGATATTATTAAATGCCAGTTACTAATACCAAACAGTCTTTATTGCTTTCTTTGCATTTGTTCAAATGTACTTTAAAACCATCTCTGAGTTTTAAAACAAATTATACGATACGCATGCTTTCAACAATTTTTTTATTTGTTTTTTCTTTTTTATTTCTTGAGTAGTTTCAATGAAATTTAAACGTAGCATTTAAATATATATATTCATATACATTCAAGAGCAATAAGTGCTGCAGGCTTAATTATTTGCTGCGTCAGTTATCAAACTCGATTTCAGTTTAACCTTTCATTGATGCTTAACGCATGTATGCCTTCATTTATAGACAATTTATTAATACAGGATGTATTATCTAATATTTTCTTTCTATTAAAACAATATCTGATTGTTTTTTTAAACAAGTATTTGCAATCATGAAAACTGTTACATAATTTTGTGAAATCACAATTTACAATATTCTGGAAACACTTATTATATAATAATATTGAA